>LPNX010867193.1:133303-175301 GCA_001517045.1 Pseudotsuga menziesii
AAGACATAGTCTACGAAGAAACATTTACAGCTAATAGAAGTGAAGTCACATGGCATGCATAATCATGTGTGCAAATGAAAGAAGGCCTTGTACGAGTTCAGAAGACACCCATGGGATATCACATACATGATGAGCTTGATGAATATCTTAACCTTTGCTACAAGGTTGATAGAGAATGACAAGCTCACAGATGGGTGAAAGATGAACTTTTGAAGAAGTTCAAGATAGAGGAGCTTAGTATCCAGTGATCCTAGATGGATACAACTTGTCACTCTAGTACAGAATGTTTCAGTGCATAGAGTACGGAAGATAGAGGGAGTATGATGCTCCGCTTCAGAGGGAGTGATTGCAAAAGATCCTGAGGTTCGACATGGTACGACAGGATGGGCAGATTACTGATGATTCTAGGCTTTACTGAGAGTAAAGTGGATTTCAACCTTTGCTTCAAGGTTGAAGACAGAAGACCAGTGATGTTCCTGTTATGTGTCGATGCAATTGTTCTAGGTATGGAGGTGTGGCAGAGTGTGGATGGAATCTTCCTTGGACAAGGGAAGTATGCAGTAGAGATCCTGAAGAGATTTGGGATGATGGACTGCAAGGCTATGGCCACACCTATGGCATCGAACCTGAAGCTATTGAGTGATTCTTCATCAAAGTCAGTTGATGCTACGATGTATCGTCAGATGATTGGGTCATTGATGTACCTGACGAACACAAGACCAGACATTTGCTTTGTTGTGAACACCTTGAGCCAGTACTTGACAGATCCGAGGAGTGTTCACTTGACAGCTGCAAAGCATATTCTGAGGTACCTGAAGGGTACAATTGATTATGGGCTCAAGTACGATGAAAATCAGAAGATTAACCTGGAAGGTTATGTTGATTCAGATTGGGCAAGAAGTGCCGTCGACAGGAAGAGTACTTAAGGATGTTGCTTCAGTATGGGATCAGGTGTGATCTCTTGGTTTAGCAGGAAGCAATCCTGTGTGGCACTGAGTACAGCTGAAGCAGAGTATGTCGCAGCTTGTTCATCTAGTTGTGAGGCAGTATGGCTGTGGAAGCTACTGTCTGATATATTTGATCTCCAGTTAGATGCTACTTGTATACATTGTGACAGCCAGAGTTGTGTGAAGTTGTCAGAGAATCCAAGTTTTCATGACAGGTCGTAGCATATCGAGATCAAGTATCACTATATCAGGGATATTGTGTAGAGAGGAGCACTGAAGCTCCTGTATGTTGCGACGGAGGAACAGATAGCTGATGTATTGACGAAGCCATTGGCTAGGCTGAAGTTCGAGTACTTCAGAGAGAGACTTGGTGTTCTCCAGATCAAGGCTCCCTCCCAGAGAAAGTGATGAGACCCATATCCATTCTGACATGGTGAGAGGATTGGTTCCTTCCATGACTGATATGAGATTTATAGCCATTCTGACGAGGAGGTCAGATATAAGGGCTGAGCCATTCTGTTGAGGAGGACAGATATAAGGGCTGTGCCATTCTGTCGAGTAGGACAGATGTAAGGGCAATTGCCATTCTAGGAATGGAGGCACCTGGTCAGTTACCAGGTAGCTCAGTCGAGGAGGACTGGGGGCCATTCTGATATGACTACAGAGATGTGTTCTCATAGGATCAGATGTGAGTGCAAGCCTTTCCATCACTGTGATAGGATGTGTTCTTGTCTGGATGAAAGTGGAGAAATCTTCCACCACTGTGATAGGATTGGTTCTTGTCTGGGTGGGAGTCTTTCATCACTGTGATAGGATGTGTTCTTGTCTGGATGAAAGTGGAGAAACATTCCACCACTATGATAGGATTGGTTCTTGTCTGGGTGGGAGTCTTTCATCACTGTGATAGGATGTGTTCTTGTCTGGATGAAAGTGGAGAAATCTTCCACCACTGTGATAGGATTGGTTCTTGTCTGGGTGGGAGTCTTTCATCACTGTGATAGGATGTGTTCTTGTCTGGATGAAAGTGGAGAAATATTCCACCACTGTGATAGGATTGGTTCTTGTCTGGGTGGGAGTCTTCCATCACTGTGATAGGATGTGTACTTGTCTGGATGGATGGGCCTTTCTAACGAGTAGGTCAGATGTAAGTGCTGAGCCATTTCACATATGGTAGTTGATTGTGCCTACCATGCTGGTGAATGTGAGTGCTGGGCCTTTCTGATGGGATTGTAGTTTACTACATGATCAGATGTGAGTGCTGGGCGTGCCTTTCTGACGAGCAGGTCAGATATAAGTGCTGGGAGAAGACCTACATGAGGGTAGGCCTACAACCAGCATGAAAAAGGGCTGGCTCTGTAGAAATTCCTATGACGAGATAGTATACACATGATGATGACTAGAGGAGATCCAGATCGAGAGATCTAGATCGATTGATGATCCAGATACAACAGTGGTGATCCAGATCGAGTGATGATCCAGATCCAGTCCAGTGATATTGATCCAGATCGAGTGATGATCTAGATCCAGTGATGCCATTTGATGTTGATCCAGATAGAGTGATGATCCAGATCCAGTCCAGTGATGTTGATCCAGATCGAGTGATGATCTAGATCCAGTGATGCCATTTGTGTTGATCCAGATCAAGAGATGATCCAGATCCAGATGACTTGAAGATGAAGATGACTCAAAGACCAAGATGATCCAGTTGATGCAGAGAAGAAGACCAGTGCTGAAAAAATTGTGTCGAAAGAATACCTTCCTAGTTAAGAGGGAGTGTTGATGTATATGTAACTTCGGAATGTATTCTTCTATGTATATTATGTATTGTTACCCGATGTTTATTCCAGGATGTTTCTATTATGTATTTGAGTCATGTGGTTATGCCCCGATGTTCCGATCGGGAGGATTAATAATGTAATCAAGTCATGTCAATTCATTACGTAAGTCCCCATAGTTTCGGGGCACTTGGGTTATTATACACTAATTAAGGTGTAGGCTCGAGTAAGTAATTGTAAGTTAAGCCTACATGGTTGAGTGCACTTCAAGTCAAAGGAAGAATATAAATAGAGAGTGAGAGTCTCTCTATTTATCACTTGTGAATTACATCACTTGCTCTCTCAAGTGTGGCGCACCTTTGGAGAAGGAAATACTTTGGCTTGACAGAAGACAGAAGGCTGTTGTTGTGTTGGGAGGTCATATTACTGTTTTGGGTATCACATCTTGTGGTGATACTATCTTAGAGGAAGTTGAGGGGTTTTCTCCATTTATGGTTTCCCCTATCAAAACTCTTTGTGTCTCTTGTCTCATGTGATGTGCTTATGTTATTGCTGTGCTTGTTATTCTCTCAGTGAAAATATCCTAACATAATGCTAGCTTAAATGTTGAAAAACTAACACAACCCACTTATCAGTCTCCTAACTATGGCTTCGTAGCACCCCAGCCTCAAGGTATTCCAAACTACAATATGTCCATGCAACCCTGTATGGGTCAATGGGAGGAGGCTACTATCCCACTGGATAAGGCCATGGTGTTTATAATAGTGAGACCTATGTGAACCAATCTTATCCAGGAGCATGGAACCAAATGGCTCAGCCTAGGCTCCCTTTCCTTTGCGATGTTAAATTTACCTGACTTGTCAATATTTACTAATGACCCGGTATCTCATGAACCGGCATGGCCAGTCGTTCTCACCAGGATTCCTTAGGAAATTCCAAAGTTCAAAGGTAAGACTGGTGAACACCCTAGTGAGCATGTCATGACTTTTCACCTATGGTGCTCTTCAAACTCATTGAATCATGATTATGTTCATTTAATACTATTCAACGCACCCTCACGGGTCATGCAGTGAAGTGGTATATAGAGTTTCCCAAGGGAACTTATACATCATGCAATGACCTAGTTGTGACCTTTCTCAAACACTTTCAGCTACCCATGCGTTGTGATGTCGGTACTGAACTATTGTTGACATTTCGACAGGATAAATCCACCCATATCTCTGATCAAATTCAGGAGTGGTGTAGATGGAAGAGATTGATTAAGGCCTTTATTCCACCAGAGTTTATTCTAGAGTGGTTACTCAAGTATTTATTGCCTTATATAGCGAAGGATGTTTCCGCATCTGAAGTGGAAAATGAGTAACAAGCTATCTTTCGGGCTCAACAATGGATTTGATTTATGCTTAGTCTGGGCTCTTGTATGATATCATATTGAACGCACCTAGATCCAATTTTGACCCTAAGTTCAAACCTGAGCCACATGTCGATGGCATTGTTGGCTCTGCAAGTGCTAAACCCGTAGACTTGGTTACAAATCAAATGAATAAGTTGTCTATTAACTAGCCTGTTTCGGGACAAGCTACGACTTCGTCTCATCCCACCCAAACAATGGATGTACTTTTAGTGCAATCATCAAACCAGAAAGGTAACCAACAACCTGGACGGAATAAGAAGAAAGGTAAAAACAATCGAAAGAGTGGGAATAGGAATGAAAATACTAATAATGAAAAGAAAAAAAATAATGTTGGGGGGGACAAGAAACCTAATCGTAAGGTTAAATTTACTTGTAAGCTTTGCGGGGATGATCACCTCACTCACTTGTGCCCTCGAATAGAAGACGCCTCGAATTTCGTCGCACAGAGCCCAACTATGTTGACAAATCCTTTACCAGAAAACCAAAATATGAACTCGAGGAATGTGGACCCTGGTAGTGCTTCTGGTGGGGGTCAAAACCCGTTGAATGTCATTAGTGTCCATGGTTTCATTACCCTGATGGTTGCTGAAAATGTTGTGATTCCTGCTAAGGATTATGGTACATCGCAACTTGACCTAGGAAAATAACTTGCTCCACCTGAGAGCTCTTTGCATATCGAGAAGCCTAGTGATAAGCCTAAAGATCCACATTGCATTCCTAAGGGAGTCTTAAATTGTTCGAGGCACAATCCTAATGCTCGAGCTTCCCGTAACTATTCCATTTTCAAGGATTTGGGCCAGACTCCTTGTGCGATGTCTGCTTTAGAAGTTCTTCAGAATTGTCCTATGCAAAGGAAAGCCTTGTCATCTTCTCTTTGAGTGGATGAAGGAAGATCTCCTTCGGTGATTCCAACCTCGCTTTCCTTACTATGTGTCCCTTTTGGTTCATGTGGAGTGTCTAAAAAACACCATCAAGTGCACTGTGATTGATGAAGGCGTTGCGGCTTCTGTGATGTATTTAGCCTATTGGAAAGGTTTGGGTTCTCCTACGTTGTCTAAGTCGGGAACCATGTTGACTGTGTTTGACAAAATATATTTTCGGCGGCATGGGATACCTCCTTCCCTTGAGGTCCAATTGGGAGGGAATACTGTTGCGATCGAGGTTGAGGTGGTTGATGCGCCCCTTGACTATAATCTTTTACTGGGTAGGAAATGGATTTATAACATGCAAGCAGTTGTGTCATACCTATTCCGGGTTGTTTATTTTCCTTTGTATAGGAATATTGTTGCAATCGATCAGAGATATTTTGATAATTCTATTTCGAAAGCATCATTGGGATATTCTGTCCCGATTATCGATCATTCTCAGCCAAAAAATGAGAATGTCAGAGTGGGCATGTATCCTTCGTTGATGGGAACTTTTAATTTTTCCGCTCCTGTTCTTATGATTGGTTCTAGTCTTGGTAAGGCTTCAACCTCATTGAGTTTAGTTCCTTTTCGCACTTCACATATGGAGGATCCTTGGACTCTTCCTTCTCAGAGTACTTTGGGTAAATATTCTATACCTACTGAGACGGACATGCCGTTACCTACGACATTGGTGGCTTATCAAGATAATATTGGTTCTTTTGTAGAGTCTAGTCCTTCCTCTTCGCAAACAGAGCAGGAGGACCCTTATACACTGCCTGCTTGGGCAATTGAGTCATCTCACTCTCATGACTGCCTTGATGACATTTTTCCAACGGACGAAGCTATTCTCGAGGCTATGACTGGGTTAGAACAACCTTAGTGAGAGTTGCATCATACATCTTATTTTCTTCCCAATCTTGATCGCGCGTAGAGTGTGATTACTATAGGGCGATTCTGAGCGAGAAATTTGGTAGTCCCGTGGTCCCATTAGAATCTCCTAGCAAGTATGCTGAAGGAACATGGCCAACTTGTCACCAACTATACCTATCAACATTTCTCGAATTCCTGGCAAGATTGAAAACATATACATTAGGGTGGATTGTTCCCCTGATGAGGTTAGAGAATACATCGAGCTCTTTAAAGAATTCCGAGATGTTTTCACTTGGTCGTATGATAAAATGTCAGGAATTGACCCTCACATTGTTGAACATGAAAGTAAAACTTACCTAGATGTTAAGCATGTTCAACAACGTATGTGTGCGATGAATCCTAGGAAACCACCCATTATTAAGGTAGAGATAGAGAATTTTCTCAAAGTTGGCTTCATCTATCATGTTCCCTTGATGCAGTGGGTGTCAAACCCAGTTTCGGTGGATAAGAAGCAGGGAAAGATCCGTGTATGCACTAATTTCATAGACTTGAATCAAGCTTGTCCTAAGGACAACTTCCCTACGCCATTTATTGATCATATTTTGGATGAGTGTGCGAGGAGTGAGGTTTTCTCCTTTATGTATGGATTTTTAAGATATAATCAGATCCAGATTAAACCCAAGGACCAACATAAGAATTCTTTCATTTTTCCTTGGGGAACATTTACATATCAAAAGATTCCCTTTGGCCTTAAAAACGCTAGAGCTACTTTTAAATGGGCTATGACCTTCTCCTTTCATGATCTTAAAAAGATAATTGAAGTTTATTTGGATGACTTAGCTACTCAATCTCGTATGAGGGTGTGTCATCCTTATCATTTGCGTTTGGTTTTCGAAAGATGTCACCATTATCCAATTCAGTTAAATCCTCATAAGTGTGTCTTTTGCGTGAAGGTTGGTTGCTCACTAGGGTTCATCATATCAAAGGAGGGTATTAGGGTTGACCCTTTGAAGGTTGAGGCTATACTTCAATTGTCTCCCCCGCATAACATTAGACATCTTCAATGTTTGCAAGGAATGGAAAATTTCTTGCGAAGATTCGTGGTCAATTTTTCCAATTTAACTAAAGGCTTCATGCATTTGTTAAATAAAGACACATCGTTTATCTGGGATGAGTGAGCCCAGGAGTCTTTCGATGCTTTAAAGAGAGCCTTGGAATCGACCACCGTGCTTAGTCCACCCAACTATAGCCGTGACTTTTTGATATATGTGTTCGCGTCTCAAGAGAAAATTGGTATGGTCTTGTTTCAATGGGATGAGGATATTCACGAGCATGTCATCTATTATCTTAGTTGAAATATTATTGATGAGGAGCTTCCTTATACTCATGTCAATAAGTTGGCCTTAGCTACTGTCCATGTGGTCCAACATTTGAGGCATTATATCCTTCTTCACCAAACTTTGGTTGTGGCTCACATTAATCCATTTCAGTTTGTCCTCACCAGAAGGATGATAGGGGGAAAGTACAATAAATGGATTTTGATATTGCAAGAATTTGACCTCAAGTTTGTTTCGGTGAAATCAAAGAAGTCATTATTTTTTGCTGAGCTCATATCTGATTTTTCGATTTTGGAGGAGGGAGAAGTTTATGAGGAATATTTCATTGATGAGCACATTTTTCTCATTTCGACTATGGACCCATGGTATGGGGATATTATTGTCTACTTTCAAACCTTGAAGGTTCCTTCTCACCTCTCAGAAGATGAGCGTCAATGACTACGTCATGTAGCGAAGAATTACTTCGTTGTGGATAACACTTTGTATCATTGTGGGGTTGATTCCATTTTGTGTATGTGCTTAACTCGTGAAGAGGATAAGGTTGTGCTGAATGATCGCCACGAAGGGTCGTCTGGTGGTCATTTATCTATGCTTTTTACAGCTCAAAATATTTTGAGAGAAAGGTATTTTTGGTTGTCCATCTTTAAATATTGTGTTAATGTGGTCAAGTGGTGCCACACTTGCCAGGTATTTGCATGGAACATGTGCTCGCATCCCGCCCCTTTGCATCTAATTAATTCACTAAGTGGTGGGTTGATTTTAGGAATTTCAACCCAGCTTTAGATAGGGGGCACCATCACATTATAGTGGTTGTTGACTATTTCATGAAATGGGCAGAGGCTATGCCCACTATTAAAGTCAATAGTGAGACAGTCACGCTTTTTGTATTCAATCAGATTATCACTCAGTTCGGTATCCCAAAGGAGCTTTTCATTGACCATGGTAGGCACTTTCAAAACAAGATGATGATTCAAATTTTTCTTTGAAGTTAGGGTATAAACAAGAGCATTCCTCTTATTACAATCCTCAAGCAAATGGACAAGTTGAAGCAATGAACAAGTCACGTAAGTCCATTCTCCAACGAACCATCGCACAAAGAAATACCAATTGGCATATCATGTTATATCCTTCTTTGTGATCTTATCAAACTGCGGTCAACACTGCCACTTATTTTTCTCCATATCAACTTGTGCATGGGGTGGAGTCGATCTTATCAGTTGAGTGCGAAATCCCTTCTTTGAAGATAGTCATGGAGATTTTACCAGAGACTTCCGCATTGGAAGAGCGTTTGATCCACTCGAAGCAACTTGATGAGCAACGTCAAGATGATTTAGTGGCTCTTGAGATTAATAAGCATCGCGTTAAGGTCCAGTATGATAAGTATGTTCGTCCTAGGAGATTTAGTGAAGGTGACTTGGTCCTTTTCTAGGATCAAGCTAAGAAACCCTTGGGGACAGGAAATTTAACCCTATGTGGCATGGGCCTTACATGGTCAAGCGAGTATTAGAGAAAGGTGCCTACGAGTTAGTCAATTATGAAGGGACGGCCTTCGAGGAGCCTACAAATGGACTCTACCTTAAGAATTACTATGCATGATTTTCATCCAAGGATGATTTTTTGTATATTATTCTACATTTTCATAGCTTAGTTTTGGTCTTCTTATGGTGATCGAGTTTGTAGACTTGCTTCTGTTTGTTGTGGTGGATGTCGACCGAGTCTTCGGTTTCTGTAGGATTTGTTGATGGTGCTAGATGCCACACTCAAAATTCAGCCTCGACTGCTTGGTTGATTTTTACTCCTACGGGTCAAGTGTTGTCTTCAGGAGGCTTATGTTTACGGCCTTCATCAAACAATATTGTCGAGTATAGTGTCATGATTAAGTTGTTTTGTGATGCCATTTTACATGGTATTCATTCTCTTGAGGTATGTCTTGATTCGAATTTAGTGGTATCACAACTAAATGGCTTGTATCATGTTAGGGATCTGACTTTGTTACGAAGGTTCTTGCGTGTAAGGTTTCTACTATGGGAATTTGATATTACAAGAAATTTTAATCAAGTTGTTGATTCATATGCAAATTATGTACTTGATTGGAATTTGTTTCACATACGATAAAGCATTCACAAACACAAGTACACATGTAAATAAAATAACCTATCATCATAGGTATTTTTCATTAAAATATAAGTCCAAAAATGTGATGTCATAATACATAATGTCATATACAAAAATGGGGATTTTGAGCCACGAAAATATACTACACAGTCATACAAAACAAAGTACACCCAAGCCTCTAAGACTAGGGAGGAGGAGGGTTTCGGTCATAGTAGCACACTATGGCTCTAGCTATCCAGCGGAATAAGCGCACCCATGCGCGTGGTACACCCACCAACTGGCGTTGCATGGCCTCAATAAATTCCTCGACTTGCACCATGGGTACTCTATGTGTCAATCAAACAAAGTTCATGTGAATGCTTTGGAGCGCACGCTCCACATCCACACCCATGATCTCATCTCCTATTCCCCTCCGTCGATGACGAGGAAAACCATTTGGCTTTCTAGGTCCCACTTCTGCGTATACATGAACAAGTACTAATATATGTCATCACACCAAAAACATGTCTTTTTATTCCATTATATCAAAAAACACAAAAAAATAACAATTCAAAAAACAAGTTTAAGTCAAGATCATTACCTATCTCCCCATATGAAGATCCTAGTGGAATGGGCATATCAGGGTCTCCACGGAATTCAGTCCCCTCCTAGGGGTAGTCATCTATGGCAATGATTTTCCTACGCCACCAGACAAGGAAATCTGTTGAGTAGGGGTTGGCCACACGCCCCCCTCCTAGTCTTCGTGTGACATTTTTCAAGCGTAGCTCAGTCGGATCCCGAGCACCATGTGAGGCAATCTCAACTCTTGGGATTAGCCTCGGCACACGCTCAAAAATGAAAGCACTCAAGATGCTTACAAAGCCGAAGTTTTTCCCCTTCCCATCTTCCAGTCTCTAAGTTGTTTTTCATGTAGCTCAGCAATGAGGTACTCCAATCGTAAATGGTAGGATGCATACACTCCATCGCATAGAACATCAACGGCCTAGAAGGCTAGTGGAGGGATGCCAACCCCGCTATCGTTCCAAGTACCAACACTATTTTTTTAGCCCTAGGTTCTGGATCAAGTTCATTGGGATTTGGCTCCCAACCTTTTTTGTATTCGGGAGGTAATAAACATCAATGTATTCCTCTATAGTGAGGTTGAATCCTATCCCACGAGCTCATAGGTTCACCACTTCCCCTCTGCGGGATAATCTTGCAATGAAATAGATATCATCAACCTTAAGGATGAGGGGCATCCCATCCAACTAGAATGTCTCTAAGTCAGGATCCCAATAGTCTACTATCATTTGGAGAAGCCTTGGTTTTTCCCTCAAGCTACCAAGGCGCCAGAATTTGTACAAACCACAAGCCCTCAACGCTTGTTAATCCATTAAATTAGCTTGCATGTCCTGATCAACATCTTCATGTTCACGTTCTCTCCACTCTAGAACCATCCTACATAATAATTTCCAAGTTTCATTAGTCTTTGACCTTGAATTTGTTATTTACGGCCCTATACATGACTGTTTTCAAAACAACCGTATACATACGTGGGTATCATAGTTTTTTTCATGTATTTCGAGCCCCATACGTGGAAAAACAGTTGTTTTCTTCGTGGGTCGAAACCACCTGTTTCTGGATGGCCCAAAGTAAAAGATTAACCATGAAAATTAAAAATAAAAGCATGAAAATGAAATAGAATGGCATGATGATCTACCTAAACCAGACGGTGTGTGATTCTATGGACCAATGCTCCCGGGATCAGCTTCTCAAGTTTTTGGTCTAAAAACACTATGGTGGGTAAATTTCCAAATGGTATGGAAAAAAAAATTCACTATTTTATAGAAAAAAATTTGAAATTTTAACCCACTTTTCTATAGTTTGGACCATTTTTTACCATTTTTGGACCATTTGGCCTAATATTATGTTGTAGGGGCCCATTTTGAGCGCATTTTGACCGAGTCTTTGATCTATTCATTCCTATCAAAGGTATAATGTATGAACTAGAATATAGGTTAGGATTTGTTGGCGAATCCCACCAACAAAGCTTCATCGATAGGTGTTCCCACTCTGTCGATGCCCTCCAGTGAAACCTCCCTAAGCACTGGCCCAAACAGGTTTTACCCTGCCCAGCAACGTCTACGGAGCAAATGATTTCTCACCCGAGGCGTTCAAGGGAGAGCTATCGCAACCGAGTTTTCGACAGTGGGAAAGAAGGATATGGGGATCCTACAGAGGGACACCATAACTTATGCAATCATCACATCCTCACACAATATCACAATATCGTAGCATTATTCAGGGAACATCGTTACTCACATCGCATCAAAAAGTTATAGAAACACAAATTGCATCGACATAAAAGCAACAGATCGCATCGATATAGTAGAAAGAGACTGAATCACATCTATATTATGCCATTGTAACAAAATAGAGTAGCAGCATCATAACAGATCTATAACAACAGACAAGAATTTAGCCATACTCATCACATCATATTAACCTTGCACAAATTTACCACATTACACAATTCTTATCCAAAATCGGAGACTGCATACATCAAGAAGAAACTCGGATAAATCATAGTTAAGACAGAAAATTATCCATAAAACAGATCGTACCAGATCTTATCACATACAATCGCACCCCATTCCACCTCAAAAATAGATCTATAAATAGGCTTACACCTTTACATTTAGGGTCCACTACTAACTTAATTCTAACTGCTATGAACCTATTGCAACAAAACTTGGTCAAAATATACATAAAATATTCAAAAAGTGGTTATTCTTCCACTTATCGCGACGATCTTCCCTTGCGTGGTACCGCGTGAGCTTGCACAGTTTCTACGACACTGCACAACTCACTTACCCCAATGCCATTTCCAACAGGATTTCACATCTGCTTTCATTTTTCATGGCCTTGTGACTGTTTCATCTTAACCTTAGGTACAAACCGATTCCATAATTTCACAAAACCTTCATGTTGTTGTTAGAAGTGACATTGTGTGAATGGTAGAGCTTCCTTATACATGGTCACCCTAGTTAGATCTTGTTTTGAATTTGGTGCCCATGCTGAGATCTCTCCTTTAGGTTTTGGTAGTCTCGTTTTAGTCCCGCCATGGCCTTGAGCAAGAGCTTCATACTCCTCTTGAACTTTATGCTGGCCATTCCCCAAGGACTCCCTTGTATATATCAAGTTGTGATTGCATTTCATGAGTTTTTATTTCCTTATTGATCTTTATGTCGTCTCCCTGCTTTTGAGTTATAGGCCATGTAGCTCGAGCTTTTCTCATGTCTAGCCAAGAAGATCCTTTTGCATATCCTTTGCATCTTGATCACCCCTTTACTGGGAGGAGACATTCCCCCGAGTGTCATTATCCTACACATACTTATTTGCATTGAGAATAGGAACATTCCACCGCTTAGAACTATTTTTCTTGCCCCTCACACTCGTCTCCTCCTAGCTATGTACTATAAAGCACCTTTATTCTTTTTCAAGCTTTTCAAAATATCTGAAAAAGGTGCCAAAAAAAACATAAAAATTTGGACAGGAAATGATATTATATTTGGTAGTAGTCGAGTCATGTCGCCTTCGAACAAAGCACTGTATATCACATCCATTGGTTGGGTTATTAGTTTGACTTTAGAAGTTGCATTCATTACTCTGAGTTTATCTCCACCAACTGGTTATGCTTCTAGTCCCCATGGAGCCTTTGTTGATGCCTCTTGCATCACAGAGATGTCCCAGTTTGCATATCGAGTCCATGCTTCCTACCTTCAATCACCATATTCCTTATGCTATTGTTCGAAGGAATTTGAAGCATGATTTGGCCATTCCTCAGTTATCTTGACTTTGCATATTGGCCACTCTTAGTACTCTTACTAGTTCGTGCACATCTTGTTCGATTTCTTCCACATTAAATAGCGTTGCTGAGTACCTCGTGTTGGTTGATGGGGGATGCCTTAATGTCCTCCTTCTAGCTGATTCTGTTTCATCGAATTCAGATAATTTATTTTGGAATAGGAGTCTAGATTCATTTGAGTTCCTTGAGACTTGTAGTCATCAGTGGTAGGTTCTCTCTCCATCGACAGTTTTGGGAATACATCAATGTCCCCTGATCGATGGATTCTTCCAAGTGTTCGACCTCAGCACATCTATTCACACTTGTTATATTGCACTTTGTACCTTGATTCCCATTTTCATTATCGGTGGGTTATCTCGCATCTGTTAACAGTATACATCAATGACCGGTAATCAGTAGATGGACTACTATGTTTGACCTCGACACATCTATTCGCATAGTAGGACATGTACTCTTAGCGGTTTGTGTAGAAGACCTTCCAGCTTGGTGGCATTCCATATATGCTACCTCCTTCATCGTTCCAGTATTCATGAGATGTCAGCTCTCGTGATCAGATTCCAGTGTATATCAGATATCTTCATCCTTATGGATATCTTGATTCATTGTATATTGTACGTGGTGATGACCACATGACACTTTGTATATCATGCTTATTCATGGCCATTGTACTCTTATGTATCTAGGACTGCTATATGTATTTGTAGTCACATGCAGAGATTGATCATTTTATTGTACTGATGAGTGGTTGGTTCTGCCACCTGGGTCTTCATTACTCCACTTCTGTGATGTATTATATAATGTATTTCCGGTCATCATGTTACCCCTTTTACCTCACACATTAGGGGGAATTTGTTATAGCTGATTTTACCACACCTAATAGATCACACATTAATGGCCTTCCATGTCCCTCTGTAGGCTCTTTGGACCCCATGGACATATATTATACTTTGATGTTCCAAGATTATCCCCAAAAATCATCTGTTTATACCTATGCGTGGCTTTTTAAGCTATACTCACGTGTATACGCAGCTTTTGACGTCAAACCCGTGTACATTGGGATGTGTGCATAAAGACAAATATTTTTGGAGCTTTCCTCATATGAGTGTGAATAACTTGACTCTTGGCCTTCCAAATTCCTTGAGAATGCTCGAATTCGACCCTCCATTGCCTCTTTGGAGTGTTATATATTGAGCCTCTTAGATACATTGAAGGAGGATAAATTGAAGAGTAAGGAAACTATAGTCCATTGTTGCCTCATTTTTGCTTATACTTGAGTCTGCATCCATTTGTCCCTTTGGAGAACATAGTTTTCTTCCCAAGCTTTCCTTTTCTTTGTGAGTTTGCTATTGAGAGATGGAGGATTGAAGTGGTGGAGGCCCAGGTGGAGGACTCGGTTTCTCCGGTTCGCAGAAGTGTCGATAGATTTTGTCACTATTGTATCTCTATTTTATTAATAGAAATAGATTTTCCTGTCCAATACATGTGCATTTTAAATATGAATATTGAATCCATGGATGTATTTACTTTCTTATAAATTATTGATTATATATGCTAGAGTAGTTCTAACACATTATTATATATCATGCTTTCTTTGTTTGTTGTTGTTGAGAGTGAATTTGGAATACAAGTGTGATTGGAAAATCTCAATGGGGATCTACTTCAATCGTCTAGAATAAGGTATGATCTATATCCCTTAGTGTTAGATATTTTTATTTCTCTTACGTATTGGAAAGGATTGATTTTTGGTGTCATATTGTCTGTTGCGGTACCCCCAAGCCATAGGAATTTTATCTCCGTAACACCCCCAGCATGACCTCCAAAGGCTAGGTGGATAGGTCCAACATGACTTGCCAAGGTTGGGTGAATGACCCCTGTATAACCTGCAAAGGTTGGGTGGATTTCCCCAGCATGACTTGCATAGGCTGGGTGGTTGGGTCCAACATGACTTGCACAGGTTAGGTAGGTGCCCCGAGCTTGGCCTCCAGAGGTTGGGTGACTTCCCCCTTGCTTTCACATCTTCTTCCTATTCTTCCTCCTATTATTCCTTTTAGACTGGAGGTTACTAGTATCAAAATTTTAACCGCGTGAGGTAGAAGGAGGAGGAGAGGTTGCTACTAGTTAAGGGGAGACATTGCACAACAAAGTTCAAATGGAAGGCCCAAATATTATTTCCTAAAAATCATCAAGGTGAATAATTACCGTTGATCTCACTAATCAATGGACCACAACAAAAATTGACTACCACCACTAATTGAAATTCATGGCCTCCAAAAAAATAAGGAAACTCTAGTTCATAGAATACCTCAGTACTAGATCCACTACATCATTTATGAATCCCTAACAGTTATGTTTTGACAACCAGAATGATCCACCTAGATGTTCCTAGGCCCATTTTTTAAAGAACCATCTTGAAACTAAACACTCGAGTAAATAGGAAAGTTGAGTATTAATCCCAAGACCTAACTTGGATCCATCCCATGGGCCCAAGCAAACAAACTTTCATCTTAACATATAAAATTCCTAGAACCAAAGGAAAATTTCACTTGGACAACACCTCGAGTCCTCAATCCAATCCATATGTGCCCCATTCAAGAACTTTCCTCATGTCATTGTAGCGGATCCCTGGCAATTACTGTTAAGGAAAATTCCTTGAAATTTTATATATTTGAATTATTTGTAGATTTAAATTATGTGTATTGGTTAATGTATGTCATGCAAATAAAAAAATTGAAGAAACTCAATAAGTTTGTTTTCATCTTAGTCCAAAAAAGCATGAAACCTTTATGGAAATGTTACAAATAGAGGAATTAAGAGAGTTGAAAGGTAATAAAGATGAATTTTTCTTTTAATTTTTAGGAATTATATAATTCTTAAGAATAGTCGCTAACATGTTTCTACAAATGTTGAGTAGGGATCGACGCCGATGGAAGAAAATACTATCATAAGAAGATAAAAATTATGAAAGATGTAAATGGTAATGAATTGGTCATTAGTTCATCTAGAGTGGTATTACAAGGTAATAAAATGGAGGGAAATTTTTATAAAACTATGAGAGACATAGCATAAAGAAAATAAAGACACTGTTTCCACTTACAATACAAAATCAATTCAATGACACCAAGAACTAGCTTATATATAAACTATAGCAAGTGTTTCCAAAACAACAGTCAATGAGACCTATAAGACTTGTGTTGTAATCTCACAGATCACATAAGATTACCAATAATACATACTAAAACATAACTATAAATCAGATACAAGACAAGAACAGATAGGAAAACAGATTATATTAATGTAATGAGTTCATACAAGGCACAAAACTGAACTGAGTTCTTGCTTGGCTCAACAGCCTAATATATACAGGTTACAAAACAGTTACAAAATAACTACCCGTCGGTTCGGTGAACCAACACGACTGTTTAGTTAGCCGACTAATCTTTCTTAGTTAGTCGGTCGTCCGACTTAGTCGGCTAATTGACTAGTCGGCCCATCGACTTAGTCGGCTGATCGACTAAGTCGGTCTTCCTTCCAGTCGACTTCGTCAACTTGCTCCTTTCTACATCTCCCCCACGAACAAAACGTTTCATCGTCCCGAAGAAAACAGGGAGGTCAAAAAAGTTGAATGCTTGTCGAATTATTCAGACTTGCTCGTGCTGTGGACTGTGCAGACGGATAGTCGGTCTTCTTTGAACACAGACTTCGATGATAGCTGGAGCTGTGATGGCCAGATGATGCTGAAATTCGGTCCAACTCTGCAATGCCTTCTGGATATCAATCATTAAGGTAGTGAGACTGGAAAGGATCGACATCTTTTCAGACATAGGAATTTCGGCGATGTTCTCCATGTTGGGACCCAACAGTTGGTTTTGCTCTTCTGCAGCATTGATGAGTTGTTTCATCTATGGACAGATGATGTCGACTTTCTCTAAGTTGGGAAGGGCCTGTTGAACCCACTGATGTGCCTCTCGTTCCAGCTTCTGCAGTTTGTTGGTCTCCATCACAATTTGTTCTTCAATGGTCTGCCGCAGTTCTGCCTCTGTCGACTTTCGGCTCTCCAAAGTCTGAATACCCTGCCTTGCCTGCCTTGTCTACTAATAGACCTGCCCATAGTGAGTAGGCCAGTCTCGCAATACTTCCTCAGTGACAACTGATTCTTCGATATGATCCTGGAGGACCTTGTATGCCCCCGAGAATGCAGTGTGTTGGGCCAAGAGCAGTCGAACAGTCTCCTCCTTTTTCTCTTCATTGGTCTCTTGCATCCGGGTCTGGACAGTCAATACCATTGTCTCAAAGAGCTGATATGCTCTTTAAAGTGGTCTATCTATGTCGACTTCGAGAGGGCCTGGTACCACGGTCTGGACTAGAGCTCTGCATCTGCCAAGAAACTCGACTTCTTCTGCATTTTTGGCTACAAGCTCTTTATTTTTTCAATCTGTCCATTTCTTTGACTCTTTGGCCATAGTTTTCAAGAGTTGGCTGACCTCTGTGTCATCCAAGGAACTTGCATCCCTTAGCCTAATCCAGAGACCGGATGTTCTATGCTGCTCTTTCTTTTTCTTCTGATTATCTGGCTGTTGCTCTTGGGTATCTGCAGCAGTTGAGGTTGGGCCTGTAGTTGATGGAATGGAGGCTGAAGGTTTTTCTGGTTGGTTAGGTGGTAGAGAAGACAGCTGTGTTTCTTTTTGAGTATGTGGTGGGGAGGTGGGGGGTATTTCTGTTTGAGGAGGTGGGATGTTCACTTCTGGTGGTGAAGATAACGGTGGCTGTGATGGGTTTGACTGTAATTCTGGTGGTGGGGATTTTGACAGTGGAGGTGGTGGGGAGGGAGGTTGTGATGATGGTGGTGTTGGGGATAGAGTAGGGGTATGGACAGGGGTCGAAAGGTTGACGAGAGTGTGTTGTGAACTTTTGTCGGAAGAAATTCCTGCTTCCGAAGGTGTAGAGGGTAGGTCGTCCTGTGCGTCGGTGTCGATTGGCTCTGTAACATACTTTGATGTGCCTAGTATGTCGCCCTGTTCGTCACGGGTGAATGTTGTCATAACAGTTGCATATGGCTTTCTGCTTGCATAGAGAGGGGATTTTTTCTGTATTTTCTGGGCCGACTTAAACAGTCCAGGGAGTGTCGCAAAGAAAGCTTTAAGCTCAGCGTCCTGGTCGACCCTGGCTCTGAGTGCCTCTAGGATGGCACGTTGATATTCCTCAGGGGGACTATCAGCCTGATGTACTTGTGCTTGTTCTGCGACAATGGTGGTCAGAGATGGGGGGGAGGGGTCGACACAAGGTCTACCACATTTTCAGGTGTCTGTGCCATTTTTGCTTTCTTTGGCCGACCCTCCGGAGCTCCTGCTTCCACGTACCATTGAAACTGAACCTTGACTGACACTTTATTGGCACGGGCATCCTCGACAATGTCGACGGCCGCGGCTACTAGTTCCTCCTCATCATCGGACGAATCAACTAGGATAAGCTTGCGCTTACCCCTACCTTGTTGTAATTTTTGGGTTTTGATATTTTTCCTTGCGACAGCTATCTCCTTAGCCAGCTTCTTGATGATGCTGTTAGATAAAGCATATTCTGGGTCATTGTCTTCGACTTCTCCTATCTGTACTTGAGTAGGGTTGACTGTTGCTGGGGTCGGAGGAGTTGTCTGTTGTTGCAGTGGTATTGTTGGTTGTTGTTGTTCTGTCAGCTGGGGGTCAACTACTTTTGCAGTCAGAGGTTTGATAGTGATGTGCACCGGACTAGTGGGCACAATGGGGGTGTCCTCCGACACAAATGTGCTGATGTATAAGTTTAGCTCGTAGTCCTCTTCCTTCTCCTGGTCGGTGAGTGGCTCTATGATGGAGAAGTCGACCTGTTTGGCAGCCTCTGGAATTGGTATCTTTGTCTGCGCTTGTCTAGCCAACTCTCGGAAAATTTGCTCGGCCGTTGGATAGTAGTCGAGGTCCTGTGCTTTGGGGTCCTGACCTCGCATGTACCATACTGATGTGTGTTCAAGTTCTAACTGGATATGAGACTCAGTAGGGAGGTGTCGTCAGATGTTCTGGGGCACCCTCTACCTCGTCGTGCGAACCTTCAGCTGCTGGAACCAGTTTTCCAGGAAAACTTTCCCCTGTGCCAGCTCATGCAGGGTGCCTTTTTGTGAAAAGGGATTAAACCGGTGCATTTGGAACCTGGTCGACTCCCGGAAGACTGGACTACCTTCCGGGAAAATATGGTACATAACAATCCAGAGAATGAGAGAGGGAAATTTGATGATACCTCCCGTCTCCTGACAGCGTTCACAGATGGTTTTGATCATGTCAGCAACATAATCTCCCCATCGGTATATCCGACCGTCGGTCGCAATTGTGTCGACTGCTTCCAACATCTCCAGTTTAAGGTCGCTGCCCCGACCTGCCAAGGTAAGGGTGATTGCTATGATTTTAGCCATGATTTGTGGCGTCCTTGTCGCAATCTGGCCGATCATCAGTCCTTTGGAATTCTTGCCCGACGGTGGGCCCGTAAGTTCTTGGACTAACCCGTCTTTGATGCCAATAGGTACAGGGCTGCCTTGGTTGGACAGATTGGTAAGCTTGAAGATAACATCCCCAGTGATATCGATCGACTGGTCGAAGTAGAACTGGTCGTTATGGTAGCGACTGATAATGAATTTAACAGCTGCCTCCTTCGTCCCACTGAAGCTTGCCATCAGTGGTGCGTTAGGATAGTTGAAAATGGAGCTCTTCCGAACTTTCTCAGCGACCTGGGTCATTCTGTTGTCGACATAGGCCCACTCTTGGATCTCTTGCCAAAGTTTCTGGAATGGGCCCTCCTATACCTTTGCGTTTTTTATGTTCTTTAAGCGGTTGAGCAAGGGGGTGTCTTCCGCTTGCAGCTCCTTTGCCTTGGTCGCAGCTCTGGTTAGTTTGGGTGCCATTTTGTCGGACTGGTCAGGGTTTTGACAGTGTTCTTGTGTTTTGGTCGACTGAGATTGCGGGTGCTCTGAGGGAAATGGGTGTGGTGAATGAACCTTCGACGGTCCCTTATTTATAGGCGTGGTTGGGGTTGAGTGTCGGAATGGGCGTATTAATGGTGGACTTGACAGTCCAACTGTAATACTCGAGTGCGACTTAATGGAGGATCTGTTTTGGCGCTCGAGGCCATCAATGCGTGATGGGACTTTCGAAGTCGATGGTCGGTGTCGTCGGTGAAAATGGTCGGCCTGACTGGTCGATGAAGATGGTTGATGGTAGTGATGTCGGTTGTCGAAGTAGTGAGTTGCTGTCATGGCTGGTTGTGTTGGATGTATTATTTTGTTTTTGGGATTTTTTTTCTACCTTTTTATGGGTTTTGGTTGACGGTTAAGGTCGTTATTTGATTTTTTTTTTTTTAGTTTCTGTAACGTTTGAGTCAGGATCCATTAATGAGCTTCCGAAATACTAGGCCCTGTAACGTCTTCAGTCAGACAGAACCGTTGGGATGTATTTCTTCGACAACGTAAGGCCCCATCCATTCTGTGTGTAATTTCTTGGGTTTTCCCTTGACTCGACTATTATAAAGTAAAGCAAGGTCGCCGACCGAAAGGTTTTTGTTTTTGATGTTACAGTCGTGCCAGGATTTCTGTTGTTGTTTGTGAATTTCCTGATGCTGAATAGCCATGATTCTATGTTCTTCTAGCTTACTGAGTTGAAATAGTCGGTCCTTTCTTGCCTGTTTGACATCGACATGTAGTATTTGTGCAATAATAGGTGTCTGCTGCCGGAAATGTAGGGGGAGGACTGCTTCCTGCCCGTAGACTAGTCGAAAGGGGGTTTGATCGGTCGACCGCTTATATGTTGTCCTATATGCCCAGAGAACTGTAGGAATTTTCTCATCCCAGTCGTCTTTGTCGGTGTTGCATATTTTTGTTAACCCTTTTGTCAATGTTTTGTTAAAAGCTTCAATCGCACCGTTCGACTGAGGGTGATATGCAGTGCTTCGTCAGTGGTCGATGTGAAACTGGTCGGTCATATTTTTGATGGTTTTGTTGATAAAATGTGATCCTTGGTCGCTAATCAATGTGAGTGGGCATCCAAATCTAGTGATAATGTTTTCGTAGATAAACTTAGTAGCTACCTCACTTGAACATGTATCGAAGGGTTCGGCTTCTACCCATTTGGTGACATATTCCACTGCCGTGATAATATATCTTGCACCTGATCATTTGGCTGGGATAGGGAAAGGTCCTATGAAGTCTATGGCCCAAAGTTCGAACATGAGACTAGGGTTTACAGATATCAAGGGAATTTCTGTACTCAGCAGAGGTCGACCAAGTTGTTGACATCTATCGCATCGACTAACAAAGTTTTTGCAATCCTTGTGGATGGTCGGCCACCATAAGCCCGACTGTTGGATTTTTCTTGCAGTCGTATCTACTTGAAAATGTCCTCCTGCAGGTCCATAGTGTGCTTCATGCATGATTTGGTCTCTCTCATGGTCGAGTACACAACGTCTGAGAATGTCATCTAACCCTATTTTGTACAAAAATCCATTGATGAGGCTGTAGGGTGCAGCCTTCATAGCTAAGATTTGTTTCTTCTTGGTGTTTAGACCTTCGGGTGCCTGACCTGTCTCTAAGAACTGAGCTATTTCTTTTAGTTCTTCGGGTATGGATTCTATGTGAAATAGATGTGCATCTGGCAAGTCGTCGTCGATTCCGGTCAGTTCCTCCCCTGTGTCGATACGTGATAGGTGGTCGGGTCCGACATTTAGCTTTCCTGGTCGGACCACTACTTCAAACTCAAATTCTTGAAAAAGAAGTAACCATTGACAGATTCTTCCATGATGAAGGGGTTTATTAACAAGGTACTTCAAAGCTTGATGGTCGGTATAAAATATGAAAGGGTTGGCCAATAGGTAATGTCGATACTTCTGGAGAGTAAAGACCATACCTAGGGCTTCTCGTTCAGTGGTCGAGTAGTTCCTTTCAACTTTATTTAATTTTCGACTACTGTATACGATAGGGTAATCCATCCCATCATCCCCTGGTTGAGTAAGGATGGCTCCTATTGCAATGCCTGATACATCAATATGCACATGAAATTTAGTCGACTAGTTTGGAAATTTAAGTATGGGAGCTTTGACCAGTTTTCTTTTTAATTTGTCGAAGGATATTTGGCATTCTTCTATCCATACAAACTCTTGGTCGTCTTAGAGCAGTTCCTCCAGAGGGTAAGCCATATCGGAATAGTGTCGGATGAATTTCCTATAGTATCCTGTGTGGCCCAATAACACCCGGACCTGTTTAGGGTTTATTGGGGGTTTTAGGTAGAGGATAATTTTTATTTTGGCAAAGTCGACCTTTATACCGTCTTTGCAGACAATATGTCCTAAGAGTATTCTATGGGAGTCATAAAAGTACACTTCTTAATATTTAGGGAGAGTTGTATCTGTCGACATCTCTCCAGCATAAGTCGGAGCCATATGCAGTGATCCTTCAAGGTAGAATATATGGTCCAGTCATCGAAGTATACTACCATGGTCTTATAGATATATTCTTGGAATGTTTTGACAACAATTCGTGAGAATACTGCAGGTGCATTCTTCAACCCAAAAGGCATAAATCTGTAGGCAAAGGACCCAAATTCACATACAAATGTTGTTTTCTTTTGATCCTCTTTTGCTATGGGTACTTGATTATAGCCTAAAAATCCATCTGTAAAGGAATAACATTCATGGCCTGCAACTTCATTCAGGATTTCATCAGCATAGGGGGTGGGGAATGGATCTGTAAGTGTGACTTTGTTGAGCTCCCTAAAGTCGACACAAATTCTTAACCTGGTCGGGTCATGTTTCTTGGGCTGTACGACCATGGGACTTGCCCATTCCGACTGGTCGATGGGGTAAATGATCCCTGCCGCTAACATGTTGTCTATTTCCTTCTTAACTATCTCTTTATACTTATGAGCTAGTTTGTAAGGTCGTTTCTTAACAGGTCGGACATCAGGTTTAGTATCTATTTTCATTTCTCCCATTTCTTGTACTAACCCTTTTAAGTCCTTGTAGTCCCTTGCAAAGACATCTTGGAATTCTTTCAGTAAGTTTATGATTTTGGTGGTTTGGTGTTCGTTCTAGTAGTCTCCAATCTTAGCTATTTTTGGATGCTCGTCGTTTGAAATGTCGACCTCCTTAGTTTTCACTTTGGAATCCAGCCACTCTGGTGCTTTGGCTTCATTGATCGGCCGACTTCCTTCTTGAAACTGTGAAAATGTAGCCGAAAAGTCGGCTGCAGTCATTCTGTCTAGGTCTGGTTTGCCGGTGGTCTCGACTTTGAGGAGTGAGTAGACCGGCTTGGTTGTCTCGATGTGGTCGGTCTTCCATCTAAAGCTCTTACCTTCTGTGTGCTCATTTTCTAAGTGTAAGCGTGTCGAGTGTGATTTTGATTTAGCTTGTATCTTGTTACAGTCCCTGATTGGTCGATGGACTTGGTCGGGTTGTTTTTCTGTTGGTTGAAGAAACTGTTTGATCTGGTGTGCTGTCCTGGCCAACTTTTCATTGTGAGGTATGAAATGGAAGTCTTTAATAAAATTTTCTTTAAGTTCATGCCAAAAGAAGGTTTCTCCTCTAGCTTCCTCCATCTTATACCATTTATTAGGCAAGTCGGCTAGAGTTGAAGGGAACAAATGTGGCTAGGCTCGCTCATCTTTGTGTCCAAGCCGTCTCCACTCCTTTTCACAAAGCTTGATGTGTGCTTCTAGGTCTTGTCCTTGGAAAAAGATAGGGATTTGAGTGTCCTGGGTTAACTTTTTTCCACCGAATCGTTCGACAAAGAAAGTTGAAGCAGTTGTCCAGGTCTGCAATTTTGTCTGATGGGTGTTCCACCATCTAGCTGCTTGACCTGTAAATGTTTCCACTAAGCTTTGAATTCTGCCATGTTCTCCAATATTTTTAGATACTTGTTCTAGATGCATTATTGGGGATTCTCTTTCCTTATACCTGGGCAGTTGGGTATTATTTAAGTTGGTCGGCTGTAATGTAGGTCGTTCCCTGATTTTGCTTTCAAAGACTTTGGGGATAATTGATACAGTGAAGCACTGTTGGGTGGGTTTTTTCTGTACTTTTTGTATAGTCCAGCACCCTCTTGCTTGTGTTTCATAATTTTCCATCTCCCATTCATATAATTCAGCATATGAATTGTAACCAATTGAGTCTTGGTTACCTAAATGAAGCTCCCCATAAATGTTTGGCTCGGTATAGTCCATATTATTATGGATCTGGTAAAGCTGTCTAACATCGACTTCCTCATCAATCGGTTCGGTCCAAGGTGCTCCTTGGGAAGGATTAATGGGTACAATGACTTTTTGACCATTTCCTTTTAACTTAATTCGTTCTTTGTCTAAGGATATGGAGGCTTTCATCTTTCGACCCCAAGGTCGACCAACTAGCGCTGGAAAGGAGCTAGATCCT
Organism: Pseudotsuga menziesii; assembly: GCA_001517045.1. NCBI lineage: Eukaryota > Viridiplantae > Streptophyta > Pinopsida > Pinales > Pinaceae > Pseudotsuga > Pseudotsuga menziesii. The sequence goes on from LPNX010867193.1 coordinate 157,944, forward strand.
TCCTTTGGGTCGATGATTTCAAAATCAACCTTAGTCGAGATTCCTTTGATGGTCGTGTCAACATCTTTCCAAACCCCAATGGGTTCGATGAGGCCTTGGTCGGCAAGTTTTAGGTAAATGCCTGACTCATAGAGTCGAGGTCGGCCCATCTTTTCCCATGTATCCCTGGTCATGATATTGACCTGAGACCCGAAATCAAGCACCACTTGTCGGACGTGATAACCTTCAATTTCCAGGTCGACATCGTTTTTGTCTTTTTTATTTAGGCTACAAATGTTCTTAGTTTGTTTGCCAAGGTTACTGCTTTTTATTTCGTGTAATAAATCAATGAACTGGGCTACAGACTTGTCGGTTTGGATGAGATGAGTTAATTGCTGTGTCATGCTAAGTCGACTGGTAATAATGTCTTCTTGCTGTGCAATGTCCTGAAATATGTGTGTGGCTTCTTGATAAGTTTGTTTTTCCTTCATAGGATCCGGATAACCAGTGGTGTTTTTAATTTTACTAATTTGGGGGTTATCAGGCCCTGTTTTTGTGCCTTGGCGAGTGACAATATGCAGATTCTTAGTAGTTAATATATCATGCTTTTGTACATAAGACAAGACATTAACATTTTTCTTATTATTGATTTTTTCTAACATGGTAGGACAATCCTCCAGAGAGTGATCGCCTAACCCACAATGCGTACATAATTTAAGGTCAGTTATGTCCTTGTACGGACAGTCTGCACATCTGTGTCCTTCTTTATAGCAGATGAAGCACTGGGTAGATCGACGTGGTCGTATGTCGCGATTCCCGACGAATCGACCTCTTCCTCCAAACCCTTGTTGTCGATTGTTGTACCAGCGCTCATATCGTCGGCCTTCGTATTGTTGCCCGTTCTGGTCGTTAGTATTATTTTGCTCATTGCTCTGTGCCATTGCATTCGTCTAGTAAACCGCCTGATAATTCTGTCTGTTTTTCAGGTTTAGTTGACAGTCGGCCGTATTGTGACTTTTTGTCTCACAGATTGCGCACCAGGAAGCTTTGGCATTCTTCATGTTAAACGCACATTCTTTCATAGAATGATCCCTAGTTTCCTGGCAAATATCGCAAAAGACTTTAGTTTGCACAAATCGAACGTCTTGTCGGCTATATTCCTGTCGACCATTGTCTTTCGAGTGTCCGGCCGTCGAACATTTAGTACACCATATTTCTTGATTTTTAAGGGACAGTTCTTTCAAGGACTTCTGCACACTTTCCAGTTGTTCTTCTATCCTGTGGTCCGTCGGATAGGCAGGTATATCTTCGTCCATTTCCACCTGCAGAACTTTGGTCAGCGCATCTTCATATGTCTTGAATGTTTCCAGACTGATGTGTCGGCGAACTTTTTGTGATAATCCTGCAAGGAACCATTGAATTAGTAATTGCTCATCAATAACATAATCTAATTGACTCAATAGGTCCTTCCAGCGTTTGTCGTAATCGCGGACGGTTTCCCCTGGCTTTTGCTGCGTTGTCTTGAGCTTTTTGGCGACCAGGTGCTTAGCGTCTGGAGTCTTAAAAAAGGATAAGAACTGTGCTTTAATCTCAGCTTTCGATGCTCTGGGCTGCCTTTCTGAAAAGTTCATGTACCAAGTCAGGGCCCTTTTCCGTAAGGCTCCTGCGAACTGAACCATCTGTTGGTCTTCATCCTTCACCCGGTTTGCATCCTAGATGGACTCACAGACGAACCAATGTCGTCTGGGGTCTTCATCCCCCTCGTAGAGAGGAATGTGAGTTGTTCCGTGACCCATGTCTGAGTCACTTTCACTGCTCTCAGAAGTTGGCGGGGTCGGAGGCGTGGGTGGTAGGGAACGTGGTGGGATTGTTGATGAAGTCGCTCCTGCGGAATTTTGGTCGATGGAACTGGTACCTCCGTCGATGGTCGATTCGTCTTCGACGAACAGTGGGTTGTTGTGGATTTCTACTGTCGCTGTTCCATTGAAATTTTGCGTGCGCAGGTCTGCATGTTCTATTTCTTCAAAAGCTGTATTTGGCGGGGGGGGGGGGGTGCTCCTTCCTATGTCGGTAAGAGCAAGTGGATACTTCGGAGGGATGGTGCCACTTGGATTGTGACCCTGTTCCCTTCGAATGGTCGGTGTATGATAAGATGTCATCCTGTGTACGTATCATCGCCTAGTCGACTCTAGATACTATAGTCACCAACTCTTAGTCGGAGGTCGTCTTCGACAATAATCTGTATTCTGGTATGTGGATTTAATGGAAAAAGGGTCGTTCCTCCACCAGGAGCTATTAATTGGAGAGCTTCTGGCTGCTCGATCCATACTTCTTCCTCCGTAGGGGACACCTCTTGTTCGACGCCCTCTTCCTGTCGGTCATGACCCGACTTTGGCGGATTCTCTTCACGGTCAGTCGCCCTAGGGTTTTGTTCTCTGCGCAGCTCGTCGGTTCTTTCGCGTCTTGCTTACCTTCTCTGCTGTCTCTCGTCCTTTTCTCGTTTCTGACTGTCCGATATACTTTCGTACAGTACTATTCTCTTCAATTCTTCTGCGGTCGACTTTTCATCACTGGTGACGTCTATCCTCCTGAAGTCGACTAGGATCCACTATACTCTATCTCCGACACAAGACCAGCTACCCCCCCATAGCCTAACTGACGCTTTTTAGAAAGCTCGGATAGTTCGAATCACTTGCTCAGGAAGTATTCCCACTCCCTTTCTGCAATAAATTTCTCCCACTTCCTTTGCTTTTCCGCCCAGTTGGTGTTTGGTGGTTGTTCGCACAGTGGTGGTCTGGGTTCGACGATGTGGCCTGCTCCGTTCTCTATCAAGAATTTGAACAGCAAGGTCGGCAGGGAGCACAAGAATTGCTCGGTGAAATCTGTGTAGAATTGCGCTTTGACAATTTCTACCGACGTTCGGTCTTCAACTGCTTGCTCTTCACAGAAGTCGTCGACGATTTTCTCAAACCACTCCGACAGATTTGTTCATCCTCCTCGGAATAGTTTATCTAGCAATTGTTGTTCTTTAGTTGCGTCCGGTCTTCTCATCCAGAAGCTGCTTCAACAGTTGTGGCAGACACTCGACGAATTTTTCATGTGTCTCTGTGAAAAATCTGGCTCTAGCTTCAGCGACTGTTAATCTGTTTCGTCTTGCGTAATTTTGCAAGTAGTTCGCAAATTTACGGTCCCACCAATCCTTGATCTCCTGCTCTGGTATCATATGTGAGCATATATCTTAGACATTTACTACCGACAACGGAACCAATGTTGTAATCTCACAGATCACATAAGGTTACCAATAATACATACTAAAACATAACTATAAATCAGATACAAGGGACAAGAACAGATAGGAAAACAGATTATATTAATGTAATGAGTTCATACAAGGCACAGAACTGAACTGAGTTCTTGCTTGGCTCAACAGCCTAATATATACAGGTTACAAAACAGTTACAAAATAACTACCCGTCAGTTCGGTGAACCGACACGACTGTTTAGTTAGCAGACTAATCTTTCTTAGTTAGTCGGTCGTCCGACTTAGTCGGCTGATCGACTAGTCGGCCCATAGACTTAGTCGGCTGATCGACTAAGTCGGTCTTCCTTCCAGTCGACTTCATCAACTTGCTCCTTTCTACAACTTGCAATAGAAAAAACATACTATAACAAAAAATAATCACTTAAAAAGTAGTATCTCTAAATACAATTATGTGTGTGTGTGTGTGTGTGTGTTGAATTTGATCCTTTTATGTATGGAGAGTTTAATTATCTCATGGAATACTAATTTCCAAATGTTTTGTTGTAGGAAATAAAACAAAATGGAACTGATTCAACATATAAGACTAGAGCACAAGCAAGAAAAGGGTTGATTGCAATGTTTGTGAGTATTTTTGTTTTCCTTAATTTTTTCATTTCTTGTACTATTTATATTTTAATTAATTTATACTTGTCCATGGATGTCTTCTAACAAGTGCTAACATAGAAAGAAGAATCGTCTGAAGAATTGATTAACATTGGGTTAAGTTTGGGTTGTGACTATATGTTGAAGTATAAAAGGTTAATTGAGCAATTAATAAGTAGTTATGGTGTTCTAATTCGATTATTAAAACAACAAGAAACATTTATATTAATTATATCAATGCTTTGTTATGGCATATAAAACTTGTTGGGAACAAAGAATGGAGAGGATACAACATAATCCTTGTTGGGAGATGACATGAGGAATGGCTTTCAAATAATGTGTATTTCTTATTAATCACTTCTTGCTATGGTACGTATTTTTATTTGCTATGGTATGTATATTATATTATAATTGTAAATATAGTCATTACACTTTATTTATATGTTTGTAAATCGAAAATGAAGAGGGGAAACAAAATCAAGTCAATCAACAACACATTTAGGCAAATAACCCAAGTACAATATTGCCTACAAGTGATGAAGAAATAAGGCATGCAAGCATCTCGAACAATAACAACAGTTCAAGTGAAGAATTTCATCAATATATTTGAATGTTAATGCAAGTTGTATGTTTTGAAATGTAGTCTATGAAAGTCAAGCATTTTGTTTAGTGTACTAGACATATTGTCTCAATTAGATGACAATAGGATACCAATAAGTGTTGTTGACATTTTGATTATTGTGAGCCTTTATGTTGTCCAATTTTGTATGAAAAATGGACTCTTAATCATATGTTATAAAAAGGAATTATTATTCTATTGCATTGTGCAATGTTGTAAAATGTTAAAATGTTGATTAAATATACATATGTTTTACATTTATATAGTGAACAATTGTATAATCCAATGGTATAACACATCAATCAATCAATGCATCTGAAAGCAATAATTAAATTTTCAAAATTATTATGAAAAATATTTGATATGTTTATTAATTAATTGAAATTAAAAAATAAATAAATAACAATTAATGAAAATATAAGCATATCAGTGAGTTGTAATTTTTTACTCATTGAACAATGTGTGACACTCATAAATAGTAAGTTGTGCGTTAAATTTCTTTTACATGTCAATGTTTTTTAATTATAAAACAACACATACACATACATGTTATAACACACCGTTTATTTTAATTACAACAACAATGTTTCAATTAATTATATTGCTAATGTTACCATGCTTACACATGTTTTTTATTATATAGTAGTACCAATTCTTTAGGAAATTTTTAAGCACTAGCATGTTTATAAAAATTTAACACACCAATGCAGATTCATGTAACAACGCCATTGACATCAATAATACATTTAACACTAACATACGTACCAATGCTTTTGAAGAATTGTAAGCACATAAGTGATTTGTAAATTAAAAGCATTAGTGTTGATATGTACAACAACGTTGTTGTCGTGAACAGCATAATCAATGATACAAAATATAAGTGGTGGTGTCCTTAAGGTAAAATAAGTGTTATCTCCTTTGGTCCAATGGCCATCTTAAGACCTAAAATGCATTGTGGATTCCCTCACTTCATTCCTCCCCCTTTGAGAACATCTCAATAGGACAACATCTTGCATAATTATAATACCTCTTACATAGAGAGACAAGGAATAAAAATAATAGGAACAATAATGATTGTAATTGAATCCTTTGGAGAAAATGTAAAAGGAAGTGCTATATAACATCCAAACAAAATAAATATAAATGAAAACAATAATTGTTGGAGACATCTATTATTTTGCATCACATTATGGTGTTTTCCTAAAGAAACTTGAGTGGTGTTTATTTTTTAAAGAAATGTAAGCTTGGGTAGACACGATTATATGGAAGCACTAAATACTAATAAGGAGACATGGGGTAGAGAAGATGGAAGGCAATAACATCAAGTTTAGCCTAAATTCCATGGTTGCATTGAGGATGATGCTCACATAGGAGATGCAAGTCATCCCAAAAAAACTTTTAGGAGATGTAAAACCAATTCAATATGTTTTTTCAGAGATTTTGGCTTACAAAATGAGAGCTTATTTGCAAATACCCCTTTATTCCTAAGATGTTGATCCAGGTCGTGCCCAAGTGCACGTTGGGGACAACAGTCGACTGAATGAGTCGAGTTCTGTTATAGTGGAATCTTATAAAAAGAAACAACAAAGCAGGAAACACACTAAGTCGACAAGAAATATACATACAGACAATATGAAAGAATTTGAACCAATTCATTACTTTTGATCCCTAAAAGACGGAGGAATCAGATGATGATCAGAAAGATGTCTATATTACATAATGTACATGTTTATATAGGATGTTGATACGTTTGGGTGACTAGCCGCTACGTTCAGTTACAAGAAGTTATAACGGTCAGAATTTCAACCGTCGCAGAGCATGTTGGTATGCGAACCTGTCGAGGCGAACATGTCGGCTGAACATGTTGAGGAAAACCTGTCAAAGGTAAACCTGTCGGCTTCCAAGGAGAACCTATCGGAGGTGAACCTGTCAGCTGCTGGTTGGATCATTCCTCCTTCCTTAAGAAACAATGGTCTCCATTCTGTATTCGTTCAGGTGAGGAAACTTGTCAAAAACTTGATTAGCAGAGTACCATATTCCTTGCATGGGGAGTTGTCCAACTTTAGCAACCTGAAGCAAGGGAATGGAATTCGTCCTTGTAAGCCGTATGCGTCATCCCACAATGGTGTCACGAAGAAGAGGTTCCTGAACATCAGGATGGATATCTCCGGGTTATGTTGTCTGCAAGTCATTATGATCCAACAATGGTGCATGATATGGTCAAAGCAGATCTACATTGAAAACTGGATGTAGGCCAAGGCATGCAGGAATGTCGAGCTGAAAAGCATATTCTCCAATCTGTTTAAGGATACTGTATGGACCATATCGCAAAGGTTTCATCATGTTGTATGGACTAGTGAAGCGCTCCTTCTTTAGATGTAACTAGACCTGATCCCCAATTTGGAATGAATGAGGAATATGATGCTTGTCATTTCGGGCCTTAGCTTTTGCATTTGCTCATTGCAACATTTCCCGTGCTTGCTTCTATATGTTGTAGATTTGATCTCTGAACTTCAATGCTTTCTCCACTTCTCGTCCTTCAAAATTGGTATCAGTCGATTGTGTCGAGGAACTTATTAATTTGATAGGCATTGAGCGTTGAAATCCATAACAGATCTCAAATGGACTCTTTCCTGTAGAGTTGTCTTGAGCACAATTGTAGTTGTGTTGTATGTATGGAATACTGTCATCCCATGTTCGATGATGCTTGTGGTTGTACATGTGAATAAATTGTACGAATAAGTGATTTACAACTTCCGTGTGTCCGTCAATCTGTGGATGGAAGGCTGTCGACAAAGGAAGTCTCGTGTCGAGCTGTTTCCAGAGAATTTTCCAAAAGGTGCTAACAAATATAGCATCTCTGTTGGAAATAATGGTCGTCGGGAGGCCATAGTGTTTCCACACATGTTCAAAGAAGAGCTGAGCAGTTTGTTGTGTTGTGGTAGTCTTCTTGCATGGTATGAGTATAGTCATCTTGGAAAATATGTCGACTACTACTAGTATCGTGTCATGTTGATGTTTAGTAGTAGGATATCCCGTCAAGTATTCCATAGAAATAGATTCTCATGGTCAGCTAGGAACTCGAAGATGTGTATACAGTCCTTGTCGTCGATTCAGTGGCTTAACAATGGCACAAACCACACACGATCGAATGTACTTGTTGACGACAGATTTAAGTGAAGGTCAGTAGAAATACTTTTGGAGGATAACAAGTGTTTTTGCGACTCCAAAATGTCCTGCAATCTTGTTTTAGTGTGCGTCCCAAATGAGCTTCTGTCGGTGCTCACCGGTCAGTACACAAAGTTTCCCAAGCTTGTATAGCAAGGTGTTGTTCAGGAAGTAGTCGGCAGTCGACAACTTGTCGGTCTGAAGCTGTCGATATATTGTAAAAAAATCGTCGTCTACCTAATACAATTGCGGACAAATAGTGGTGTCATAACCCTGCATACTCATCACTGTAGACAATAAAGTAATGGGTGGTCTACTAGGACAATTGGTTGTGGGATTGGATTTTCCTTTCTAATACTTAATTACCAACTGAAATTGTTGTAGGTAATTAATCCACTTGAGTTGTCGGGTTGTCTATAGTTTTGACTAAGTTAAATCGAACTGCAAAGGCTTATGGTCAGTGAGTATGACCGTTTCCCTACATGTCATGTCCCCGTCCCTTCGACCGGCGAAGAGGACGCGACCACCATGGCGTTAACCATCCGGGCTAAGAGCCCCATGAACATATGCATGCACAAAATGACTGAAACAGAATGCTGAAAAGAAATACATTGAGTAAAACATGCACCAATGCAATTGTTTATCATGCACAGCTATTGTTATTTATCTTGCACAGCAGAATTAATGTGCATTCACACAAGCATTCATTTAGCATGTTCATCATTTTCATTAACAGAAATTATAGTTGTAGAAGTAAAATGCACAAGATCACTTATCTTATGAAGAGCTCGGTCTGCAACCAGCTACGTCGCTGCAACGTTCCACCCAACCATAGGCCAGCGTGCTCCTTAATCTCTTAGCAGCGCTGCCACCCCCGAGCTGGGCATGATTCTCCAAGGAATAAGGGAACTAGCAGACTGACACATAGCCAAGGATACGTAAAACATAGCCAAGCCAACACAGTTGGGTTTATTAGGCCATCAAGGGGATTGGGAAAGGCTCAATGCTAAGCTGGTGAGCTCATTGCAGAGCTAAAAACACCTACATCAGAACTAGCCTAGCTTCTAAAACACTCACACACACCCAACACAAGGAATCAATCCCTTCTCTGCTACATAGTCCCTCAAGCCCTGCATTCCCTTCCAGTGCTATTCAGGGGTTGTGGAGAAGAAAGCCAGCCCTCTAGCTCTGTCTGGGTGGTTTCTAGCCACCAGGTTTGTCAAGCAAAACTAAGCACCCATCCCTGCTCCCTACACAGTCCGAAGACCAACCATTGCACTCAGGAAATCAATCAGCTGATACAGCTTAAGACAGGGAAGAGAATTCCGGAGTCATTCTTGGCCCTATCGTGGCCAAAATGACTCTCAAGCGAATTTACAACAGTCCCCAAAATATAAAGACGACCACGGCAAACACAGCCAACCACGTGGGGAAAATCAGCGACCCAATCTGAACAGGGAAGTCACCATGGAACTTACACAGTCCGAAAATGGAAAGACAACCAAGTTCCCAGCATGGGGAAGACCACAGCCCCGAAGCTTATCAGTGAGCGCAGCTCACAACAGGGGAAAACAACGGTTCCCCCTTGGGAAACGAAGTCACCGGTAATACATACATAAACCACACAGAGGAAGAGAAAAATACCGACTTCCAAACTGAGCGTGAAATGGGCGGACTCCTGCGCGTGAAGGTAACGAGCAAACAACGGTCCTGCATGAGGACGAACAACTCCCAGCTTGTGCATGGAGGAACAGACAATGGAGAGGACACGGATTGGAGTGCACCAACGTTCCAACACTGTCGTGGAGAGTGGAATGTCTGTGTGTGGATGAACAACCATGAGGAGGGAACAGACTGTGGAGGTAACGCGCAGTGGAGAGAGTGTGTGAATGTTTCTTGCTGGTGGAGTGTACATGTGGGTGAGGACTGACAGTCCTGCCACCCCACTCCCAAAGACCATAACTGCCTCAACCACCAGTAGTCATTCTTCAATGGAGGTGGTTGGGTAAACAAAGAAAGGTGACACATGGATTTTTACCCCATTGGCCAAGGTTTGACAAATTCCCCCACATCCTTATCCTTGTGAAAATCATGCCCCTTTCTCATTTTAGTTGTCGCGATCGTAGCTGGTCGAGTTCATTTAATTAATTATAGATGCATATTTACATGATGATAAACATAATATATGCCGCATGCCCCGATATACCATCGGTGACAAGTCTAAATCCAAAACATAGCATAACCGATCAATGGCGGGGCCTTGGCCTTTAGCTCCACACCATGATCATTACAATATATACATCTAATGCAACGGGGTCAAAACCAGGGATGTGACATTCCCCTCCCCCTTCAATAGCAATGTCCTTAGTGCTTTGCAAAATTTGAACAAAATGTTACACTGGCATCGCCTCAGTGTTCCGCAAAATTGAACAAAAATGGATGTGCCAATCGCATGGCATCCTCTAGCTCCCATGTAGCCTCTTCAGGTCCGAAGTGCTCCCATTGCACCTTTACCTGACCTATGGCTCGGTTCCAGAGCATTGTGACCTTCCTGTCAAGGAAGCGCATTGGCTCGATTCGGAACTCTCCCTCGGGTTCCACCTGAATCACATCCCAATTTATCACATGGTTAGGATCATGTACATATCTCTTAAGCAAAGAAACATGAAAAACATTATGAGCTCTAGTGCTAGCAGGCAATGCAAGTCTATATGCAACTGGCCCTATTCTTTCAAGAACTTCAAACAGCCCACAATATCTAGGTGACAACTTGGCACAACTACCAATCTTCAAGGAACTCTTCCTTGCCCTCACTCTGAGGTAAACATGATCGCCAACACTGAACTCCCTGTTCACCCTATGCTTATCCGCATAGCTTTTATGTATGTCCTGGGCTGCTTTTAGATTCTGCCTGATCTTTACAACCTCTTGCTCCATTTCCCTGAGCAATTCTGGTCCAAGCACAATCATGTTCACTAGATTATCCCAAGTCACTGGTGTCCTACACCTTCTTCCATACAAAGCTTCATACGGACTCATCCCTAAGGATGCATGCTGCCCATTGTTATAAGCAAACTCTACCAAGTGTAAGTAATCTTCCCACTTTGTTGGTTTGTCCATCACATACATGCGGAGCATATCTTCAAGCACCTGATTAACTCTCTCTGTCTGACCATCTGTCTGAGGATGGTATGCAGTGCTGAATTTTAGCTTTGTACCCAAATCTGCAAACAACCCCTTCCAAAAGTTGGAAGTGAACTTGACATCTCTGTCAGAGACTATTGCCTTAGGCAATCCATGCAACTTGAAAATATCCTTCATGAAGATCTTTGCAATGTCATTCGTCTAATGCGTAGACTTCACCAGTATAAAATGTGCTGCCTTAGTCAACTTGTCTACCACAACCATGATGGAATCATGTTGTCTCCAAGTCATCGGCAATCCTGTAATAAAATCCATGGAAATAACTTCCCATTTCCATTCTAGAACTGGAAAAGGATGCAATGAACCTACTGGATGTTGATGCTCAGCCTTTACCTCTTGACATTTTGTACACCTTGAAATGTACTCAGCCATATCCCTTTTCATACCTGGCCAAAAGTACTGCCTCCTAGCCATAGCAATTGTCTTCTGATATCCTGGGTGACCAGAATACGGAGCTTGATGGATTTCGTCCATGACAACTCTCCTCAAATATGCTACATTCGGAATATAAATTCTACCTTTATAAGTGAGAAGTCCATCGTCTTCCAGTTCATATCCCTCATACCTCTTCTCAAGACTTTGCTGTTGCAATTTGTCTTTTACCTGCTCATACAATTCATCTCCGGTAACATGGTTAACAATATGCTACCTCAAATCTGATTGGCAAATACTAAGGAATGCCACATGCATTTCCTGCACCTTCCTGCTGAGTGCATCAGCTACCTTATTTTCTTTTCCCTTTATGTGCTTGATTTCAAAATCAAACTCACATAAAAACTCTAGCCATCTTGCTTTCCTATCATTCAGAGTAGGCTGATCAAATAGATACTTCAGTCCACAATGGTCCGTTCTGAGCTCAAATCTCATGCCCATCAAGTAATGCCTCCACATCTTGAGGGCATGTACTATGGCTGCAAGCTCTAGATCATGAGTGGCATAGTTCATCTCATGATCCTTCAGCTTTCTTGACTCATAACATATCACGTGGTTGTCCTGCATAAGGACTCCTCCAAGCCCTTGTCCACATGCATCAATACACACCACAAAATCTTTCACTGGATCTGCAACCTTCAATACTGGTGCACTGGTGAGAAGACTCTTCAGCCTCTGGAAGCTTTCTTCACACCTCGATGTCCATTCGAACTTCATCCCCTTCTTTTGCAAAGAAGTGATGGCATGTGCAACTCTGGAGAATCCCTCAATGAATCTCCTGTAGTATCCTGCAAGTCCCATGAAAAATCTTACATCTGTCACATTTTTTGGAGTAGGCCAATTCATAATGGCTTCAATATTTTCAGGGTCCACGGATATACCCTCCTCTGAGATAATGTGACCCAAATACTGAATTCTATCTCTATAGAAGTCACACTTGCTTAGTTTTGCATACAACTGATGCTCCCTAAGCAATTTCAATGTCAATCTCAAATGCTCTTCATGCTCTTCCTCATTCTTAAAATAAACAAGAATGTCATCAAGGAAAACGAGAACGAACTTGTCCAAATACCTGCTGAAGACACTATTCATAAGGCACATAAATGTAGCTGCCGCATTTGTGAAACCAAATGGTACCACTACAAACTCATAATGCACATACATTGTCCTGAAGGCGGTCTTATGAATGTCTTCATCCTTGATTCTCACCTGATGGTAACCAGACCTCAATTCAATCTTAGAAAATACCTTTGCTCCTCTCATTTGATCAAAGAGGTCATCAATCCTAGGCAAAGGATATTTATTCTTCACAGTAACCTTGTTCAACTGTCTGTAATCAATACATAACCTGAGTGTACCATCTTTCTTCTTTACAAACAAAACCAGTGCTCCCCAAGGAGACACACTCGGTCGGATATACTTCTTTTCCAACAATTCTTGCAGTTGCATCTTCAACTCTAACATCTCCGGTGTACTCATCATGTAGGGTGCCTTGGACACTGGTGCTGCTCCTGGCACAAGTTCAACTGTGAAATCAATGTCCCGCTTTGGAGGAAGCCCTGGAATCTCATCAGGAAACACATCCCTGAATTCCTGTAACACCTGATAGTCCTCCAACCTCGGAGTTTCATCTCTCGTTTCCTCCAAAATCTGAGCTGCATACAACTGGCAACCCTTCCTACAGAACTTCTTTAACTACATTGCTGAAACCTGTCGTATTGAAATCATCTTTGGAATACCTTTCACAACTACGAGGTTTCCTTCTTCATTCATGCATTCAAAAGTCTTATTGTAACAGTCAAGCTTCACCCTATGAGCTTCTAACCAATCAATTCCAATGAGAACATCATAGGAACCAAGCGGTAGAACATTCAGATCTACACAAGTGACCAATCCATTTATGACCAATGGACATTTCTCTACCACTTCACTGACATTTCTCTTAGTTCCAGTGGCTAGCTGAACTAACCAAGACTTCCTATACTTTACTTTATTAAAAGCACAAATCTCCACTACTCTAGGAGTAATGTAACTGTGAGTAGAACCAGGGTCAATCAAAATAGAAACAGATTGCTCAACAATATTACCTGCTACTTCAACCACATCTGACTGGTGATCTGCTTGACGGTCCTCCAATGTTGCATAAATCCTAGGAACTGCCCTTGCTACTTGACCCACTGTTTCCGCTTCTTGAATGTTATAAGCTGTTCTTGCATTCTCATTCTCGAGTGGACAATTTATGCGCATGTGGGGTCCTCCACATTTCCAACATTGAAGTGGTCCTCTGTTCTGTTGTGGATCCTTAGGCTTTTCTCCGATCACTCCAACTGGCTTACTCGCAGCTTGGGATGGCTGCTTCTGTTGGTTCCTGAAGTTAGAAGGTTTGAAACCTTTCTTCCTTTGGTCAAACTTCTCGTTCTTCTTGTCCTTCCATGCCTTATGGTAATCCGGCTTACCTTTGCTTTGCTCATAACAATACTTAGCCTTCCTTATTGCTTCCTCAAGAGTTCTAGGTTCATAAAACTCAATTCTATCTTTGTACGACTGAGGTAATCCACTCAGAAAACGCTGGACCTTCACTTTTTCATCTCTGATGTATCGGACATACCTCAATAGCTCCAAAAATTTATTCGCATACTCCTTCATGGTCTGCTGTCCCAATCTCAGCTCATGGAACTCTTTAATCTTGTCATCATAATAACTGTCAGAGAGGTATTTCTGCTTGAAATACTTCTTGAACTGCTTCCACTTAAGTCTACTTTCATTGATCCTCTTTACTTGCTTGAAGTGCTCCCACCAAATGGATGCTCTTCCATTCAGATTGAATATGGCAACTCTTGCCTTCATGTTTCCTTAATAGTCATGCACTTGAAAGTACTTCTTTATCCCAAGAAGCCAAGCTTCAGCGTCTTGTCCAGTATTTATCTCACCATCAAATGTAGGAGGTTTAACCTTCTTAAATTCGTCCCGAGAGCGATCCCTATGGTGTCTCTTTCTTTTCCTTTTATGAGAAGATGAACTTGAATCCCCATCGGATTCCTCAGAATTAGATGATCCACTAGAAGTCCTTCTCCTCCTCCTAGTACTGCTCTTACTGCCTTCTGGTCTTACTGTACCTCGTCCAGAATCTATCTTCCTTTGCAAGTCTGTCAAACTCTGCAGCATTGCAGCATTCAACTGATGCTGCTCTTCCTGCGCTTTGATCAAGCTTCTCATGGTGGCTGCAACATCTGACGGTGTCTCTTGGAATCTCCTTCCATTAGACTCAATGTCATCGTTCCTATTATGGACATTTTCTCCCATGGCATCTCCTGCTCGCTCATGCGAATCCCGAGCATCATACCCATCATGGGTTCTCATACTGAACCACCACTTACTTGTCAAACTGCACTACCTGGAATAATTCCCCGAAAAGTGACTATGACTCTGCGAATGTGTTAGTAACATAACTTTTAGATACATAACATTAATATAAACCAGCATTACTTACATTTTCTTGGAAAAATTATTAAATTACAAGTTTTCCCAAACACTAGATTTTTTTTTCATCAAAGAATGTCTATCTTCGCTGCTATCTTCTCATTTTCAGCCCTGGAAAATTCACTGAATAACAGTCACAATCTGCTTGGGAAATCCTACTGAAAACTCAGAATTTCCTTCTTGTAAAATCGGATCTTATTTCAACTATGGAATCGAATCTCATTTCCACTATATCTCCCGCAGAATCGACTCCCAATTCCTCTAATTCTTCCACAGAATCGGCTCCCAATTCCTCTAATTCTTCCGCAGAATATGATCTCGGAACCACTAATTGTTCCGACGTTTCGGCGGTCTCTCTCGTCGGAAGACTTAACGCTTTGGATCCCGCAACGGCGGCTCACGAAACACTTTCTTCTCCTGATCGGCGTCGGCAGTCTTTCTCGTCGGAAGACTTAGTGATTTCGCTTCCGCAACGGTGGCTTACGAAACAGTTTCTTCTTCCGATCGACACTTACTTAGAACAATTTTAAACTTTTCGGCGTCATCGGCCTTTCTGGTCGGAATCCTTAGTGCTTTTGGCTTCCGCAACGGCGGAAGTCCCTTCCGCTAATTGTTGCGATGCGGAACACTTGGACAAAAAAAAATTTGGTTCTCTTCAACTGTTTCGTCGGGCATGCTTCCGCTACGTCGGAAGTCCTTCTGCCTAGCTCTTCCGCAACGGCGGATGTCTTTCCTGTTAGTGGCCCGACCGCTCAACACTTAGAGGAATTTTTCAAATTTTCCCTCCAAACATCCTCTGTCGAGCGCGCTTCTGCTAGCTCTTCCGCTACAGCGGAAGTCTCTTCCACTAACCCTTCCGCTACGTCGGAAGTCTGAACCACTGAGTGTTCCGACTGTCAACACTTAGGCAAATTTTTAAGAGTTTGTTGTCATCAAATTTTTTATCCTTGCTAGGCAGAAAGCAATCCAGCTTCTGTCACTACCTCTTGGTGGTCCATTCAGGCCCATGCTGCAACATGGGCTCTGATACCATACTGTCACGTCCCCGTCCCTCCGACCGGCGAAGAGGACGCGACCACCATGGCGTTAACCATCCGGGCTAAGAGCCCCATGAACATATGCATGCACAAAATGACTGAAATAGAATGCTGAAAGGAAATACATTGAGTAAAACATGCACCAATGCAATTGTTTATCATGCACAGCTATTGTTATTTATATTGCACAGCGGAATTAACGTGCATTCACACAAGCATTCATTTAACATGTTCATCATTTTCATTAACAGAAATTATAGTTGCAGAAGTAAAATGCACAAGATCACTTATCTTATGAAGAGCTCGGTTCACAACCAGCTACGTCGCTGCAACGTTCCACCCAACCATAGGCCAGCGTGCTCCTTAATCTCTCAGCAGCGCTACCACCCCCGAGCTGGGCATGATTCTCCAAGGAATAAGGGAACTAGCAGACTGACACATAGCCAAGGATACGTAAAACATAGCCAAGCCAACACAGTTGGGTTTATCAGGCCATCAAGAGGATTGGGAAAGGCTCAATGCTAAGCTGGTGAGCTCATTGCAGAGCTAAGAACACCTACACCAGAACTAGCCTGACTTCTAAAACACCCACACACACCCAACACAAGGAATCAGTCCCTTCTCTGCTACACAATCCCTCAGGCCCTGCATTCCCTTCTAGTGCTATTCAGGGGTTGTGGAGAAGAAAGCCAGCCCTCTAGCTCTGTCTGGGTGGTTTCCAACCACCAGGTTTGTCAAGCAAAACTAAGCCCCCATCCCTGCTCCCTAAACAGTCCAAAGACCAACCATTGCACTCAGGCAATCAATCAGCAGCTAATACATCTTAAGACAGGGAAGACAATTCCAGAGTCATTCTTGGCCCTATCGTGGCCAAAATGACTCTCAAGCGAATTTACAACAGTCCCCAAAATATAAAGACGACGACGGAAAACACAGCCAACCATGTGGGGAAAATCAGCGACCCAATATGAGCAGGGAATTCACCATGGAACTTACACAGTCCGAAAATGGAAAGACAACCAAGTTCCCGGCATGGGGAAGACCACAGCCCCGAAGCTTATCAGTGAGCGCAGCTCACAACAGGGGAAAACAACGGCTCCCCCTTGGGCAATGAAGTCACCGGTAATACATACATAAACCACGTGGAGGAAGAGAAAAATATTGACTTCCAAACTGAGCGTGAAATGGGCGGACTCCTGCGCGTGAAGGTAACGAGCAGACAACGGTACATGCGTGAGGACGAACAGCTCCTAGTTTGTGCATGGAGGAACAGACAATGGAGAGGACGCGGATTGGAGTGCGCCAGCGTTCCAACACTATCGTGGAGAGTGGAATGTCTGCGTGTGGATGAACAACCGTGAGGAGGGAACAGACTATGGAGGTAACGCGCAGTGGAGAGAGTGCGTGAGTGTTTCTTGCTAATGGAGTGTGCGTGTGGGTGAGGACTGACAGTCCTGCCACCCCACTCCCAAAGACCATAACTGCCTCAACCACCAGCAATCATTCTTCAATGGAGGTGGTTGGGTAAACAAAGA
>LPNX010867193.1:175337-236881 GCA_001517045.1 Pseudotsuga menziesii
GATAAACATAATATATGCTGCATGCCCCGATATACCATCGGTGACAAGTCTAAATCCAAAACATAGCATAACCGATCAATGGCGGGGCCTTGGCATTTAGCTCCACACCATGATCATTACAGTATATACATCTAATGCAACGGATTCAAAACCGGGGATGTGACACTACCAAGAATGTAGTGTCTCCATTTCTTGAGAGCTTGAACAATGGCGTACAATTCTTTTTCATACGTCGAGTACCTTTTGACTGTGTCGCTGAAAGTCTTGGAATGAAATGCAACTAGGTGACCTGACTGAGTGATCCCTACGCCAAGGGCATAGTCCAATGCATCCATCTAATTCTCAAAGGGCTTATGCAAATCAGGTAACACAAGTACTGGTGCAGTACAAATCTTGTTTTCTATTTGTTCAAAATCTTGTTGTTGTCTCAGTGTCCATTTGAAGACAATTTTCCCATTTCCTTTCATCAACTGATTCAAAGGCCATACGATGTGGTTGAAGCAAAGCATGAATCATCGATAGAAATTCGCCAAACTAAGAAAAATTCTTAGTTCATGAATGTTTTGAGGAATGGACCAATCTTTGAGGATCTGTACTTTTTCTAGGTCGACATGAATGCCTACAGAATCAATTACATACCCCAAATACTTGATGTTGGTCATCGCAAATGAGAATTTGTCCATGTTCAGACATAGCCAATGTTGTTGGAGAGTGTCAAAAACTTGCCGAAGTTGTTGGACATGTTCTTCCCATAATCGACTGAAAATTAAAATATCGTCGAGATAGACAATGACACATTTACCGATGAAATGTCGTAGAAGGTCATCCATATATCTCATGAAGGTTGCATGTGCATTGGTTAAGCCGAAAGACATGACTAACCATTCAAACAAACATTCCTTGGTTTTGAAAGTCATTTTCCATACATCATTGGACTCGATTGGAATCTGGTGGTATCCCGACTTGAGGTCGAGTTTCGTAAAGAACTTAGCACCTTTCATATTGTCGATGAGTTCATCAATCCGTGGAAGAGGGTATTTGTTTTTCACTGAAATTTTATTGAGATCCCGATAGTCGATGCACATGCACCAAGTCCCGTCTTTCTTTGGAACTAAGACAACTGGACTTCCAAAAGGAGAGGAGCTGGAGCGAATATGACCCTTGTCGATCAAATCCTGGATTTGTTTGTGAATCTCTTCATTTTCGAGAATGGATCTTCTGTAAACAGATGCGTTAAGCAATGAAGAACCAGGAACAAGTTCAATGGAGTGTTTTACCTGATGACAATGCAGAGGTACTCCGTCTGGTGCTTGAAATATGTTCTGGTATTCTTCAATAATGTTGTCGATCTGTTGTTGTTATCAGGAGTTGCGTTGGTTGGTGAGTTGACTCATTGTTGAAGTCTTCCTAGAATGTTGAGGCTTGATCATGATTGATAAGCTTCTTCATTTGTTTGGTAGATATCATTGCAACCGTTGATGTGGGTTGTCGCTCTGGTATGCCATACCATTGGTTTCGGGTTTTGACAATCACCTTCTGAGGTAGTGACTAATATGTACTATGTCGATCCCATAGGTAGGGTTTACCAAATAAGGCGTCGGCTAGGGAAAGCAGTGCCACGTCACAGAGTACTTCATCTTCAAAAGGCTTAATGAAATAGGCAAGTCGACATTGTCGCGTAATCCTTAGTTCTTACACATCCTTCATCCAACCGATATTGTAAGGCTAAAGATGTGGGGTAGTGACAAGACCTAATTTCTTTACAAGGTATTCAAAAACAAAGTTCTTCCGACTACCATTATCCACAATCAAATGTAATGGATTGTTCTGAACCCATATCCGTGTATGGAACAAGCGCTCTCGTTCCTCCTCATTGACGATGGTCGAGGCTGTCGAAGTGGTCGAGGTTGAAGCTAGGAGGTCTGATGCCTCTGGATCAAATTCTACCAGGGTTATGTCGAACAAGTCGGATGTCGACAATTTTGCCAAAAATGTCTTCTGAGCTTTGCATTCTAACGTATCATGCCATGATGAATTGTGATAATCACACCATTTTTCGGTAGGGTTCTGTTTGTTGTGATCCCTCTTGTCTTTCTGAAAGTTCTTCTTTTGATGATCAGGCTTTGGCGGAGTCTACTGAGAAGGATACTTGAACTTTTTTAAGTCCACTGGTGACTTCTTGTCGGATGTTTGACCTATTGGCTTGTTCGTGAAACGTATTTTTCCTTCCTGTTTAGCTTCAATCTTGTTGGCGTAATGAAATGCATCTGCAAGCGTGCTGACAGTCAAAAACTCCATCTCTTGTTGAATGTACGGGGATAACCTGCTAACGTACTTCAAGACAAGCAATTTCTCTTCTTCTTGGACGACAAGTCTAGCCATGAGTCGATAGACCTCGTCGGTGTAACTCTATATGAACTGGTCTTTCCACTACCTTAGATGTTGCCATTTCTTGTACTGTTGTTCACGGTACTTGGGCAGATAGAACTCCTTTCGTACATATTCGACAAATTTTACCCATGTGTCGATGGGGTCTTCTTCTTTTTCCATTTTTGTCGAATATTCTCCCACCAACATTGTACAGAGGTTGACATCTTCTAGGACGCAATGGTGATCTTTTCCGCTTTGGAGAGATGATTTACCGCGTAGTAAGATTCCAACTGTTGTACCCAGTTAACGACGGATTCTGCGTCAACCTTTCCTTCAAGGTTCGGTTTGTCCAGATTCATTTGCACTTTAAAGGGGTTGATTTTATCGAAGTGAGATCGCGTCGAGGATTCCCTTGAGTTCGCAATGACTCTCATGAAAATCTCGATGAATTGGGCGAACATTTCGATTCATTGGTGAGCCAGTTCTTTTTCTATGAGTTTCTCTGTCTCTTCAATTGCATGTCTATTGTCTACTTCTTCGGTCATCTTTTCTGAAGTCGAAGGAAGTGTCTACTTGTGTTGTTGGGCGTATGAGCGTGTTTAAACAGGAATAAGTTAAATAACTTCGATGGAAGTGCTCATGTAACTTGAGACTCTGAACTGGATCCTGCTCTGGTACCAATGATCTAGGTTGTGCCCAAGTGCACACTGGGGACAATAGTCGACTGAATGAGTCGAGTTCTATTATGGCGAAAGCTTATAAAAATAAACAGCAAAGCAGGAAACACACTAGATCAACAAGAAATATACGCACAGACAATATGCAAGAATTCGAACCAATTTATTACTTCTGCTCCCTAAAAGATGGAGGAATCATATGATGATCAGAAACATGTCTACATTACATAATGTACATGTTTATATAGGATGCTGAGACGTTTGGGTGACTACCCACTACGCCCAGTTACAAGAAGTTATAACAATCAAAAATTCAACCATCACAAAGCATGTTGGTATGCTAGCCTGTCGAGGTGAACCTGTCGACTGAACATGTTGAAACAAACCTATCGAAGGTGAACTTGTCGGCTGCCAAGGCGAACCTGTCAAAGGTGAACATGTCGGCTGCTGGTTGGATTAGATGTTCTCACTCATGTTGTAGATATTTTATATTTTGTTCTGTTGTTTTTGCAAGGGCATAGTACATTAACTTAATAAAAAACCACCACTAATCAAGTATTGTGTGCTTTGATTCTTTGACTAATGGAGGATTGAATATGCATTTGAATAGACCAATTAATATAAAGAAGATCAAAGTTTATCAATATGAAGTTGTAAGAGGAAGTGCCTTTATTTTCAAGCCATATAAAATTTTATGAAAATGAGGTGAAACAAAATCCATGTCTTTGGAGTTGGGAGCAATTTCATAATTATTTTTACATAAAAGGATTCAGTCATCTTCATGTAATTTTATGATAATGGATACTTCATTATATATTGTTTTTGTTCTTTGTTTCCTTTTGTAAAAAGTACTTGACATATTACAAATATTGTAAAGTTTAATAATATGTTTCCATTTGTTTAACATGTTTAATTCTCAATTGGCCAATAGCTACTCATAAGCTTAGTTTGATAGCATTTCTCTATATTTAGGGAAGATTTCATATTGGTGTGGTTGATTGCACTTTTAATTAACATTAATTTTCATAATTAAGCTTATTAAGTTATTTCATGGTGATTAGTTTTCCAAAATTGATTGGAACTTTAAATCCACCTCATATGTTTTATGTTTCTTCTTGTGTATCTTTTAGAAAGCTTCAACAAATAGAAAATAAATACACAATAATTGATTTTGCAATTCTCTTTTTTTTAAGGTAAAGTGAATCAATTCTTTTAAGATAAAACGAATCTTTAGCCATATGTCTTCCTATCATTCCCAATCATTTCAATAAGCAAAAACAAGGAACTACATGGTTTTTTCATTAATAAAGCAATGATTTTTTTAAATGTCCTGTAACAAATTTTATTAAGCAACAAATAATTCTTACATATAGCAATATTTTTGGATGTTCAAAGGATTCTTAGTATTGGGCACTTTCAAGGGTTGGTGCCACTTAACTATTTTAATAAACTAATATCACAACTAATTTAGATTTTTCAAATAACCAAGTAAATAATTTCATTTCTTAAATTAGAGTAGAGATATTTCAATATCTTAAAAGTAATTTAGTCTTAGATTGATTTTGATGCCTATCTGTAAAACACACTTTCAAGGATTGGCCCCACTTAACTATTTGAATAAACCAAAATCACAACTAATTTAGATTTTATAAATAGCAAAGTTAATAATTTCAATTCTTAAATTAGAATTGAGATATTTCAATATTTTAAAGTAATTTAGTTTCCAATTACATTGAATACTAAGAATTGAAGCTCTAATTAAGAAATCTCACCACCTTAAACTTTCACATGTTTTTAATAGGAAATCAATGTATATTAATTTATTTAATTCCACTTTTAGAATTCATATGTCCAGCCATTCATAAGACGATGAATATATGTAAATTCAAATATAGGAATTTAAATGTTGATACACTAGAAGTTAATTCAACTCCATTTCCATAGATACAAGAGAAATACTTTTTGTAAGGATGAAAACTTTGATAAATTAACCATTAAGACTATCTATTCAAACAAAAAATCCCACTTGTCTAAACCAATCTTTATTTAGTACCTCCCTGTCTATCCATAAAATCACTTCAATCCCCTAACCTTTCAATCTCGCATATCAATATCAATATTAGCGGTTGGATATGGTTTCATACTCAAATAACTAGAATTCAAACTTCATAATTCACAATTTCAACTATTTTAGCAAATTGAACTTTTTGCAATTTCCCATTTTGATTTGAAAAATCAAAAACCCATTTTCTCACTATTTCTCCTTTATTATATCAATTTGTTATTAGAATTCAAACTTCATAATTCACAATTTCAACTATTTGCAATTTGAACTCTTTGCAATTTCCCCATTTTGATTTGAAAAATCAAAACCCCTTTTCTCACTACTTCCCCTATTATATCAATTTGTTATTATATTATATTGAAGTATATTTTACTTAAGGTTTAGGTACTATAACTTTCTAAGCATGATAATTCAATTCATTATGGTTTAATCCAGCTCAATTTTTTAACAATGATGATTTATTTACTTATTCCCAAAAGCCAGTTGAAAATCACTTCTCACATTTTTATGTTTTAGCATTATCATAGCTTTTATATAAAATTGGATAAAACCTTATTACATTATATAATTGTTTTAATTTATGTTTTAGCATTATCATAGCTTTTATATGAAATTGGATAAAACCTTAGTATATTGTTTTGATTTAAACCTAAAAAAATGTCTTATATTTATTGTATTTAATAACTTACCCACCTATAATCATGTCTCTTTGATAGCAAGACTATCTTCACTCACTAAAACAAATCACTATATTTTTTTCCCACCTACATCTAATATCCATAATCAAACCATACTCTCTATTGCATGGACACACTATTGTTGATGAGTACAATATGACACTCAAGCAATCACAACCTCCCATATTCTTGGAAATCCACCACCTCCGACAAAGATGATGAATATGCATGCTTAGTTCTAAGATATCAAGGTCCTCCACCAAAGATGATGAATATGCATGCTTAGTTCTAAGATATCAAGGTCAATCAAGGATACACAATTGATCACTCCCATCCCTATCAAGGTCAATAAATGATGCACAATGGATCACCCCCACCCCTCCACATGGTCTAAGCCTCTCCCACCCCTATCAAGGTCAATAAAAGATGCACAATGGATCACCCCCACCCTTCCAAATGGTCTAAGCCTCTACACCTCAAAAGTACATAGGGCTCACCACCTAACTCACACCCCTTTACCTTATCCATCCAAACCAATTCAACAAACCACATCCATATGATAAACAATTTGGGAATCTCCTAAGCCCTACATGACATACTTTCCAAGAAACATGAACATATTTCCAATAAAACATCAAGATATCTCAACGTAGTAATAATTGCAACCATGTATAGCATACACACTATCAAAAACAACCTCTACCTCTGGACTAAACTAAGTTTGCATATGTAAGTTAGCATAATATCTAACATAGGCATAACGTGTTATTAGAATTCCCCTGGGATCAGGTACACGACATCTCGATACAAGTGAATTCACATCAGTATTTATTCTATCCTAATAAATCATTTCCCCACACTGGAGGTCACAAATGTTTACATTTTAAATTAAATCACAAATCGTCTTAATCAAATAACATATTGCTAATCAGCATACAACAGCATGTACACATCTTCTTAATTGAGCTCCAAAAATGAAATTATACAATACCCGACTCTCACACCTTCAGCCCCCTACAGTGGCTAAACTCAACAGAGGTGTAAACAAAGGCCACCAAGCCGTATAAATATCAACAACCAGAAGTTTATGCAACTGTCTCGACTTGATAGAGACAAAATTATAGTTGAGTAAAATCTTAGCAAAAACCATTTGGCTGATTAGCTATGGTTACCTTGGAGATTAATTTTACATATTATAGATGACATGAATCAAGCTTTCTTGATTTAAAAGTCCTGTCAAGCTTTGTGAAGCCCTTTATTGAGGATTATCTTATATGTTTCACAAAAGCATTTTCTTGGGCCTTCTAAGATGGTCAGTCATCATGTTGACTGCTTGCCTATTCCAATTCATGCTATGCAGAAGGTATGAAATTAGCATATGACAGTGAACATATCATTTCCCACGACCATGTCTGGAAGAGAAATGGCTGAGGGTTGGCCTCTGATATTGATTGAATGTCTAAAGTTGAGTTGGAAGGATATAAAAAATAGCTTCTCTTCATGACAAGGAGATTAAAAGTACTATATTACAGATGGAAGAATTTTTATCAGCAACACAAAGATGACTAGCATGGAGGATCTAAGACAGATAATTATTAAAACAGATTCAATTTGAATACTACAGAAAGTCAGAATCCACGTATAATAACAGCAACAAACAGTAAACATCCACCAACACAAACTGCACCTGCGATAGATTAAAGCTTAATATAGTAAAGGCATAGCAAGAACAGCCTCAGCACCTTATGGCAAAAAAATACATGTTTTCAGGATGATAGATATCATAACATTCAAACTGCTACATTCAACAACTCTCTGGTATATTGCAATGAAGTGATGGCAATTAAAACAATTTATAAACAAGAGAAACTTCATTTGCATAGCATACTTGGAGCCTTTGTGACAGAAAGATGCTACAACACATATGATAAATGATGAAAAAAGACAATGAAGCTAACAGAAGAAGAAACCCTCAGTTTTATAGTAACTAGAATTGGCTCTGGGACTAAAATGTTGATTAGCATGTTGGTAACTGAGAAGAACAGAGTCCACCCATTCTGTAGTAACTTTAATTGAAGCCTTAATAAACAATTTTAGTTTTGCTTGAATCACATAGAATGAGAAAGTTATGGATCAGCCCAACCACATAATTCAAGTACGTTGAACTTTTCCTGATAAGAAAGTTAATGAGAAACATACATTATTTCATGACATAAGCTACAAAGGATTCCCTAAAGTCTATCAAATTCACCAGAAATTTCAAAAATGCCAAATATAAGATAGTAAAGCATTTTTCAAATTGAAATGCTACATATGTATCCCCTGCACCTTGATTCAAATGAGAAGAACATTATTACTCAGAACATACATTACAGAATGGATTAAAAGTGGACGCTGGGTGTACATATTGCAAGTTGTTAATCATAATGATTATTGCAAAAATTTAGATATTGTACAAAAGGATAACAATCTGGAACTAAAATGTTGATTAGCATGTTGGTAACAAAGAAGAACAGAGTGCATGCCATTCTGTAGTACCTTTAATTGAAACCCTAATTGACAGTTTTATTTTTGCTTCAACCACATAGAATGAGAAACTTTTAAATCAGTGCAAGCACATAATTCAAGTACATGAAACTTTTCCAGAGAAGAAAAGTCAATGAGAAGCATGCATCATTTCAAGACAGAAGCTACAAAGGATAGCCTAAAGTCTTTGAAATTCACCATAAATTCCAGAAATGCCAATATAAGGTAGAAAATCATTTTTTCAAATGAAAATGATACACATATGTATCCTCTGCACCTTAATCATCACAGTATTTATTACTGATCACAACTTTTTTTGACAAAACAAACCAGAAGAACACTATTACTCAGATCATACATTACAGAATGGATATATACTATATAGTGGATGCTGGATGTCCAGATTGCAAGTTAATCATAATGATTATTCAGAATAATTTGGAAATTTTACAAAAAGATAGCAATCTGTGACTAAAACGTTGATTAGCATGTTGGTAACAAAGAATAACAGAGTATGTGCCATTCTGCAGTAACTTTAATTGGAACCCTAATAAACAACTTAAATCACATAGAATGAGAAAGCTTTGGATCAGTACATCAACATAATAAAAGAACATGAAACTTTTTCTGAGAAGAATGTCAATGAGAAACATGTATTGTTTCATATAAAATAGTAAAGCATTTTTTAAATGAAACCATACATATGTATTTCCCTGCACCTAATTACAGTATTTTAAAACTGATCACATATTTTTGACAAAACAAACCAGAAGAACATTATTACACAGATCATACATTACAGAATGGATATAGACTTCAGTCACGTTAGAGCATTCAATGTTATAAAACTCTCAACTATCAAGTACTTGATATACCATAGATCTCCTATTTATCAAAAGGGGTTTTCAGTTAAGAATTTTGCATCACCTAGACAACGCAATCAAACACCATCATTCTCTGTAATGCTTAAAATCCATGAACAACCGTTGTGAAGAGCATGTAGCCAGGTAAATTAACCATTACCCCAAAAATAAGAACATAGGAGAATTAACACTCTCTTAATGTATTCCTCCTTGGTAAAAGCAAGCAATTCCTCTAACAATTGCATACGCACCAACGTTAAACATCCAATGCAACAGGATTGAACATCCAACAAACCTAAATTTAATAAGCTGGCTTTCTGAAATCAACTCATCAAAAGTTCTCTATGGCTGATAGTTAATCATTGCCCATCATTACATCCAAAAAGAAACGAGGAATTGGATAGCAAGATAGCAACAGATACAGTAATTAATACCGCAAAAACTAAATGGTTGAGCAACAGTATCTTATCGTCGTATCGGATGCTAGCCATTTGCCTTCTTATAGCAAGGCCTATAAATTTTGATGCAAAAAGTCTTCATAACTCTGTTGAAAATACTGCAACAAGAGTATGCCCATTATGTAGAATACATTCCAGTATGAATGCAAACCATATCTTCACTTAAAGCTTTTAATAGGACACCTATGCAAAGCAAAACAAAATCTTCTAGGTGCTTTGAGCACAAGGTCTGTTCAAAAAGTCAAAATTCCAAAATGGGAATGCTCTCCAACTTATAACGCAGTAAAAAAGCAGTTAGTCTATGCAGAAATGGCACGCGAAATCAAAATTATGGACAAAACAACGTTCTTTTGGCAGAATCAATAGCAATGGCAGTTGTTTTGCTGCAAGGAATAGTCAAATCTACGTTCATCCAATCCTGGATCCTCAGTCCCCCAGAGCATGGAAGTGTATGGCCGGTAACTCAACTGTTCCCCCTGAAATTCGAAACCCATTCCGGCCGAGGAGGCGAATGCCGGCAGGGCCAGAATACCATGAGGTGAAGGTGGGGCTTGTGGGTGCTGCTGAAATTTTGAAGGATTCGAAGAAACATGACCTACAATAGGCATAGGCAAAGCAGAAAAAGTACCTGTACCTGAACCTAAAATGGACACAGGCAAAGCAGGAACAGTACTTGTACCTGAACCTACAATGGACATAGGCAAAGCAGGAACAGCAGATGTACCTGTTGCTGCCATGATCGCTGGCTCGGCCTTGTTGAGAAGCCATTGAATTGTTTCTCCATCTGACTTGTGACCCAACTCACGCGTTAGCTGAAAGATCCGCGCCGCACTGGCTGCAGGTATTCTGACCCTCCGACCTCGCCCATTCACCTTGGTGTGCCTATCTTTAGTGGAGGGTCTCTTGACTACCAATGCCTTCCTTGTTGGATCATTAATCTGGGGAACCTCCAGCAAAAGCCTCTCCTCAGACTGGTTTTGCACTTCTGAACTCATTTTCAGTTACAATCTCTGCAATCTTAAGTGTATCCGGAAATGGATAATCCCAGATGAAAAAAGAAGCCAATAAAAATTGCAGAACCGAAAACCCTAATCTCTATACCGCATGCACCCTTTTTATAGAAGGAACCGACGAGTTTCCCTTCTTCAGTTTCAAATTCTCGGGCTCAACCTATGGTTATTTGCAAGTCATTATAATCAAATTGAAAGGTTTGTAATGAGCTGTAAACACCTCGGAAATGAACTGGGTATTCACAAGCGCTCATAAGATTTCATGGGGACTCTCAGAAATCTCGTATATTTGTGACTAAATGTCGAAAATAGCGGATGCCCATTTATTAGGTTCTGGAATTTGTGCAATTAGGATTGGGTGGTTGAAAATTGGAATTCAAACATTGAATATTGCATAAATCTAGAAGAGTAAAAACAACTACGAATAATAAGTGGACTCAAGGAGCAATGCATTTACAATGAATTGGTGTAAGTTCCAACCAAGAACAGGCCGTCGAATCTGGAAAAAGCTTTGGAATTCCTGCAGTCTTGAAGAAGAAAACACCCACATGCACATGCACATGCATAACGCTTTGGAATTCCTGCAAGTCTTTAAGAAGAAAACATCCGCCTGCTGATTTACTGTGATGGCAAAAACGGTGTGGAGATCAAAACGGTGTGGAGATCAGTGCTTTGGGGCGGGGAGAACATGCAAAGGAGAACAAATCAGAAGAATATAGCGATTATAGAGATATATATATGGTGATTTTTCTCTACATGGTTTTTTGAATTAAATTTGGAAGGGAGGGACAGGAGATAGAAAAGACAGAGAGACCAGAAAAAGCTGAGATTAAAAGCGCACAGAGCCCAAGCTAGAGGGGTCCAGTATATTGACAAGGCTTCATTCATATTTTGATATAAATTAATACCGCTACAAAGGACAATCGAAATTCATGCGGCTCCTAATCTTGACAATTTTCAAGCCAGATAGGTATAGACAAGAAGTACTCCCTTGTCTCATCAAATGATAGAGACGAAAAATACTGCTTGCCTCATCAAATGAGGCCTTAAGTCATGAATGGCGGCCTTAAAATATTCATTTTTGTTGCTTGCAGATCACGACACATGTTTTGAATTTATTAAAAACGTCAATGACAGCATTGAATTCTCATGAACAAAGAGTAGGGAACCACCCAATGTATGTAACACATTATAATTTATCCATATAATTTCTCATCCAGTTTTATATATTATATTCTACGATAGTTTTATATATGGACACGTTTTTTTTACTTGTATGGGTAATTTATAATTTATTTATTTTTTAATAAGCCAAAAAAGTTTAACTTTATATTAAGAAAAGTTGAAACTAAGATAACCTAGAGTCTAGATCCTTGTAACGTGAGTCAAGGAATAATGGAAAAACCTTATAAAAAAACAATCCTAGAAAGCCTTATCAAAAAACAATCCTAGAAAGAACGTATAAATAGTCATTCATTAACTCGTAGTCACGAACTAGATGAGAATTTTGCTAAAAAAGTAGAAAGATGAAGAAAACTAGATCAACGGGATGTTAAAAGTTTTTAGTAAAAATTCAAGCTATCAACCGAACAAAGTTCTGAGTTACACTATTTCTTGAAGTGGATGATACTGTCCATATCACCAATTCCCACCTTTGACAGTCTGTCAGCTTCCTCATATATGCTTTTGAAGGATGTGATCAACCTAGAAACTTTCAACTTCCAGTGTTCCAAAATGAGAGAGTTAAATTTGGAAACTCCATTTGTCCATCTAACGTTAACCTGGGAGTCCCCTACTATCAGCACTTCCTCAAGCTCCCAAACCTTTGATAGAAAAAAGAATTCCCTACTTTCATCCAACCTTTGATAGAGATTTGGGGACTTAATTTTAAAACAAAACCAGCCCTGCAAACTCTAGCCTAGGCCGCACCATCAAAGTATCCCACAGGGTATGCAAATATGGGAAACCGAAAGACCCGTGGTTTCTTAACAAGCTTTTATTTATGCCACTCCGAATATGCTCCAAGAATTCTTGAGACAACAAACACGTGATCACCGATTTTTCCTTCAAAAATTTCTTTATTGCGAGCCTTCCAATATTCCCAAAGCATAAAAAGGGAAGTAAGCTTAAGTGCTTTACCTTTGAATGCCAAATATACAAGTTTTCAATCAAGGAATCACCATTCCAACAAAGAGGAAGGTCAAAGTAATTGCTCAAGACCCGCAAAGGATTCCTAAAGAAAGGACAAGAGCCAAACAAGTGTTGTATTGTTTCCTCATTAGTATTACACAAGATGCATATGTTAGGATCATGAAAACCTTTCCCCTATGGCACATCCTAAGTGAGAATTTTGCTATGCAAACACAGCCACATGAAGAGTTTAACCTTAAGCTAGCAATGGGCCTTCCAAAGCCAATTCAGCCACCAGCATGAGTTTGCCCTTCTATCTACCTCAAAAATCCATTCATAAGCCAATTTGGTTGGTATAGAGCCATTCACTTTGTTCTTCCCCCACACCAACATGTACGGACTCAAGGATAGGGAAATGCCTACATGAATTAAAGCTTATGATACGTGTTCCATTCTACCCCTAAGCTACTTCCAGTTGTAAGTCACGGGTCGGCGACCATTGATAATGACCACAAGGGCCCTCTTTCCAAACATATTGAAGAACCACAATGTTCTTTGAATGGATATGAGAAATAAGCCTCCTTGACAATCTATAATACTCCTCAAGACCCGCAATTGGATCCAACCTAATGTTAGCATGAATGACCCTTCCAACAACCCACTCCAAAGAAGAAATTAATAGAGTTAGATTGTGTAAAAAATTGTTCCAAATACAAGAGGAGCTACGTTGTTTCCTTTTGTAATTTCTAATCCAATAGTATAGGCTCATCTTGTTCAAATATTTAGTTCTAATGACCCTGCCCTGCAGACCTGGACTGAATAAACAATGTCACACGATTTTGGCACACAACGCTTGATTTAAAAAATTTAAGCATTTGATGCCCCACCCTCCACGGTCAAGGGGTTGCGATATAATCTCCCAAGCACATGGATGGATTGTCCCCACATCCAGTCTTCCATCCCAAAGAAAATGGAAGCTCATTTTTCTAATGAAGTTAGTAGTAGAAGCCAAAATTCTGAACAAGGAAAACTAGAACACCGGAATGCTCTATAAATCTGATTTGATCAAAATAAGTCTGATGCCCAATGAGAGATATCTACATGACCAACAACTGATTGTTCAAGATATTTTCTGTGGCAACCACTTCCAGTCCTTCGAAGAGTACCCACAAGGCTTAAGGCTAAAACCAAGATATTTAAAGCCAATTGTATAGTCTGCCATTTTAAAGCCAAATAAAGCTAAAACTTCCTAACTCATATTTTCATCAACATTTGCAGAAATAAAACAGGATTTATCTTTACTTACTTCAAGTTCGGAAGCTTCACAGAACAGGGAGAGAACAGCTTATAGGGAGCTCCACTCCTCTACTGAACCATCTCCGAATAAGAGGACATCATCGACAAAAATAAGATGGGATATATTAATGGTTCCCATGATCGTCACCCCTTTAATTGCTTTGTTTTCCTTGGAATTCCTTAGAAGGAGGCTGAGCCCTTCAATTTCCAAAATGAAAAGGTAAGGGGACAAGGGGAAACCCTGCCTCATTCCCCTACAACCTACAAAAGGCTAAGTAGGTGATCCATTGATTAAAATTGCATAGTGGGAAGAAGAAACACAACCCATAATCCAGGAAGTAATGTCGCAAGATAAACCCGTCTGAATAAGAATTAAACAGAGGAAGCACCAGTCAAGTTGGTCATAAGCCTTTACTAAGTCTAGTTTAAGAATTAAAGCCTTCTTCCTACCAAGCTTCAGAGAATGCAAGAATTCCTGAGCTATACCAACAACGTCCTGGAGTTGACGATTCGACAAAAACCCAAATTAATTCTTAGAGATAAAATTATCCAAGTAGGGATTCATTCTTTCTGCAATAATTTTAGAAATGATCTTGTAGAACCAATTACATAAAGAAATAGGTTGATACTCATTGAAACTCTTTGGTCTGTCCTTCTTCGGAATGATAGTAATAAAAGTCGAATTCAAAGAGCCAAAGACACCCCCCATCCGTCTAGACTCATCCACCACAACAGCAATTTTAGATCCTGGCATATCAAAGAAACACGAGAAGAAATCAATCGTCCACCTGTCAAGTCTAGTACTATTTTCTTTGGGAAAATGCAGCAAAGTATTCTTAACCTCCTCCAATGAAATCTGAGCTCCCATCTTAGAAACAACCTCCTCCCCAAAGAGACAAAGAAAGATTTTGATAACCTTTAACTGACTAAGAAGACTAGTTGTTGTAAGTTTAGATAAAATACCTTGGAAGAAATCCATAGCCGAAGACTTGAGGGCCTTATCACCCGTCACCACCTCCCCCTAAGAATTCATGAGATCCCAAACTGAATTAGTCAATTTTCATTTGTTAGCAAAATGATGGAAAATTTTGGTATTATTATCACCAACTTACAGCAACATTGCCTGAATTTTCTGCCTCCAAGTCTCCTCCAATTGTCTTAGAAGCTTCCTTCTCTAGGAATCCAGCTGGATTAACCTTTCCTTTCTTTCGAAGGAAAAATACCTGTCGTCCACCACGCCAAAGAGAGATTGAATCTCCTTTTCAACCCTCTCCAGCTCCTCCGAATTCATTTTATTGCTCTTAGACTCCCACTCTTGGACTTCACTTCTTAACAAATTCAGCTTTCTAACCAAATGACTGACCTTAGTATTGTCGGTCCCCGGATCCATCTTACCCCAAACTTCCCGAACAAAGGTGCAAAAGGAGGAGTCCTTGTTGACAGCCCAGTCTTGTAGATTGTTGGATAATTTACAAGTAGTCAACACAAGGATACAGTCCAACCAGAAAGGCTTCGAATCGATCCCATGCATAGAAGATTCTATTCCCGAGTTGTTTGGGATGACTAAATCCTATGGATACAAGGCCTCCACTGGCACAAGAGTTTTCAGGTCGTTTAGGTCTGTTCTTCCTATAAGGAAGCTCTGAGAAAGTTCGAAGTAATTGGACACTAGACTAAACTGTCTGAGGAAACTAAGACAATGGTTGTCAAAAAGGTTTTTAAATAGAACAGTTATGGTATATGGTTGATAATGGAGAAAAAATTACTCAACATATAAAAATATAGATCAAGTTTTACTTCCTTTAATAAACTTTACATAAAACTAAACAATAACAATTGCAATGCTTTATCCAAAGTGTTATGTGTGCAAAACTTTCCTATCAGGTAATACCAATTAAAAAAATAGTATTAGAGATCAATAACTATTCATTAGTTGCAGAAAAAGATTATGCAAATTAAATAAAGACATTTATCCAATACACATTTAACGTGTTAAGAATGTAATGAGACATCAATACATTCAATACAGTGAGCAACTTATGATCAGTATGTTAGAGAGATATAGAAGAATGACTTGAATTCACAAAAGAAATTTAATGAATCACCATAGAGCACAAGTAACAATGTAATTTTATTAAAGTGAAAAACATTACAAAATTACAGAGCTTTCCTCATATGTTTGTGGTAGTCCCTTCTCCTGTGGTTCTCGTAAGCTTAATCCCGCTAGTCCCTTCTCTTGGGAGGTACTCTTCCTTTAAATAATATTACAAAAAATGTACAAAGAAAAGAATCTTCCCAAGATGCGGGACTACAGAATATTTGGTTTCATGATTTCATGCCAAGGGCATAACGCCACTTGGAAAATGCATCCATCAAAACTTGGAATGTCCCTAAATTGAGCATGTTCTAAATGTATTTATGCTTTACAAATTAGGGAAGCAATCTCTTTTTTCTTGATCTTCATCCACTCTTTCAGGAATAGATCGATTCTCATCAATGAGGCGAGGGGTGTCTCCTAGATCTTCGTCCACTCTTAATCCTAGAATCACCACTTTGACCATGGACTATGGTATTTTAACCATTAGTACCTTGTTTATGCCATTGTTCTTCCATGGATAGGATTTTCCTCACATGAGTATCCTCGATTAGAACCCATTTATTGTCTTTTGATACTCATGCTGCAGTTGTCATAGGTTTAGGGGAGTGTCCTTAGCTATTTTTCACGCCAAAATGAGCCTCATTTTGGTCTCTTTTTACAAGCTATCCTTTTATAAGACTCCCCACCCTTATGGAGTTTCTTTAGGCCCAGGTCTAACTCCTCAAAATAGACTTGAATGCCGAGTAAACTTGTCCATTCAAGCTCGTTAAGAATATGTGAATGGGCATCCACATTGGTGGTAGGTTATCTCTTTCTCGGACCATGTGGAATAATACGAGAAAGGATCACTCTCTTTTTTTGTAGAATTGAGAAGAGTATTCTCAGGTATAGGTTTATCACTTTTCTGGACCTGAGGAACTAAATTTATGGAAAAGGAACACCTGGTATGAGCTCAGTTTTCTCTTTTTTGTGATCTGGACCTAAACATGAAAAAGATTCTGAGTGTACTTTATGTCTTTGTCATGTTCGTTAAACCCTAAGAACAAAACATCGAGTTTATTGTTGTAAGCCCCATTCCTCGTACTCAAATGGATCTTTCTGAGTGATCCTGCTTTCCTTCACACTCGTCAAACTCAAGCTATATGTTGCTCTCGAAGGAGCGTTGGGTAGGTGGTAATTTAACATTTTTCGAACGTCCCTGACTAAGTATGAAAAAGGTTCACCTTTTCTTCTACGGAAGTTAAGAGAGTTCTTATGTGGTATGTTTAATACTTTTTCAGCCTCAGAAGACTAAATTGGATGAAAAAGGACCCCCCCTGTAGTCTTCTTCGAAATTTTCAGACTCTCTAAACATGAAAACACCAAGTGAGCATGTACTAGTTTGGGTTTATAAAATCCACGAATCAGTGACACTATCAAGCATTATTCTTTCTTCTCTTCAAGCTTGTCAACAAATGAAGAGAGACTTGAGTTGACTTTCTTGGACTCATTAAAATTTAACAGGAAAGATAAGGAAGAAGTTTTCTTTTGATTCTCAGTCAGTGGCAGCATGTTTTCCTTAAACATAGCACTCTCTGTTTTTTCCGATACTCATGTCTCAGTGTTTAATTTCAGTTCAGCTATCACTTTAAATTTCTTACTCCTCCTCTTGTCCGTTATACCTGGGGAATCTGATCATGTCTCTTGCATGACAGATAAGTCTAGTTGTATTATTTGCAAAGTCAAAAGTTGCTTTGGGTCATCTCTGTGTCGTGCTCACTGTTCAAGGATTTAGCCCTGCATCTGATCTGTACCCTTATTCCATCATCGTCCTATCTGTTATTACTTGTGTATCCCTTCCTTTATCCAGTTCCTAGTCATTCTTGTGATTTGTTGGAGGATCTATTGCCTTCCTCATCATAGTATGGTTTCTCGTCAACTCTTCCTGATGACAAAAACCTAGAGTTTTTTACAATAGTACCTTAGGATTCACTTTCATTATTGGTGAATTCCTTTGCTTTAGTTGTCGATTATCACCTATTGGTTGACAATCTGTTGAATCCTATCCATATTCGACTTCAACAACATCTATTCACATGGCCTAGATTGTATTGGTTCTTTTGGATTTTTGACGAAGACCTTAGGTTCATATCTATGGCCTAAGTTGCGCAAGATTATGTTGTGATCACTTACACAGCTTCCAGATCTTTGAAGACTCATCATTATTGTATATTGTGGCTTCGATCCACCTTTGTAATATACGTGATCTTGAACCCGTATCATATGATGTACTCAAATATTGTAAAGGAGCTAGTGTTCCAGTATATTGAACATGGCATCCTCAGATATGACTTTGCATATGACATTACTATGTATTTGTTTCAAGTACTTCCTCTGCTCCATTGGACTTCTGAGTTCTCCAAGATAATGATTATAATGTATTTCGGCCATCGTTTCCCTCTGACCTCACACATTAGGGGGCATCTGTTATCAACCCAAATGGTACTTCTCTGTCCGAGTGCCGACATTCTTTATGTTGGTACACAAAAGGACATATTAGGATTGAATTTTTCCAAAACACTATAGATGGGCATGGCTTGGGATGCATTTACCCTTAAACCAACTTGCTATATAATTTTTCTAAGTGTTGAGTTGTGTACGTGACTATCTCCATTGCAACTCGCATACTGTATGCAACTATATGCATTGCAACCCACGTACATCAGCGTACGCGGGTTTCCTTAAGAAACTCGTGTTTCATACGTGGGTTGCCTATATCAATAGTTGTGTACAGCTTAGTTTGACCTTAAAAAATACAAACCGCGATTGATTGAGATTATTTGAGCCCTAATCATTAACTATCCCAACTGTTTCAACCACCCCAACCTTCGAAATCACTCTATTTCCCAAAGTATAAATAGAGGCCTTGGGGAGGGCATTAATCAATCAAGATTGGAGAGCAAAGTTATGCTGGGGGTATATCTTCAGAAGTCTTGGAGCAACAGAACTCAGAGTCCTTTGGTTGCAGAGGAGTCCTTGTCTCAAAAGATAGGTTGTACTCTTATCTCATTCACTGATTGTTAATAAAGAGAATTCTTCTTCCAACGTTGTGTTGAGTCTATTTCATGTATCGTGGTTAATGAATATATTTGATTATGTATTTGATATATTGTTTATCTAACCTCTTATATATACATGCATGAGATATCACTTGGAGAATTTTCTCTTTATAGGTGAAAGAGGTGCACCCCTGGAAGCTTTGGAGAGAAGAGGAGCGGGAGAAGATCAAGCTTGGATCAACTGCCGGTAATGGGGTAAGTCAAGACTTTCTTCCTATTCCCTTTCTATTCTCTGGTAAAGCTGATTGTCTGCAAGGTTAGTAGTAAGTTGGTAACCCCAGACCCTAGGTTACAAGGGTGCTTAATCTTGAACAACGGGTGTCTCAATCCACTGCTTAATTTCCTCCACGCTAAGCTAAGTGATTCCCAATATCTGCTCTTTGAATCCAGCAAAGTCCCTCTCAATTTATTCCACTTTCAATTTTGGAGGCATAGCTTGATCAATAGGATCTAAAAACAGTAAATCCAGATAACCAAGCAAAGTCTCTGAAGCAAACCACCTCCTTTTGCAAGCCCCTTGCCCATCTTTAATGATGGACTCAAACGACTTGCATATATTCTCCCATGTCTCAATGGACACCTCAATGTTCTTGAGTTTGAGCTTGTCTAAGATCTACAGATCATCTAGTCTATCTTTAATATACTTATGCCAATCTATGATGTTGTCATAAGCTTTGGTTGCTTCCTTTATCCTTTTGTTATGATCATGGAGAACGTCTGACTGGTGCTCGAATTCATTATATAATTCTTGCATTTCATTAAATCCTCTAAAAGATTAATCATTCCTTGATAATATTCATCATGAATTTTGCAGGCTAGCTGTTTAAATTCTTCCCCTGCAAATTTGGAGAAATAAGAGGTAGTGGATGCAAGATGGATATATTTGAGTTGGTGTTCAAACATAGAAATATTGTCAGCTTGTTTCTTATTCAGGTCATCTGCTTTCTCAAGCTGTTGCTTGAGATATTCATTTTGGCTTTGAAGTTGCCTTAGCTTCTGCTCATATTCATTCTTTAAGTGTTGGATTTCCTGTTTATATTGTGCCTCATCTTGTACTTGGTCTAGTTTGGACCTTTGCAGTTCTTGTTCCTTTTCTTCCAACTCTTTATTCAGTTGAGATACTAAATAAAAATTAGCTCAAGCAAAATCTCCCATGGCGGTTGTTATGTCTAGGGATTCCTGTTTAGTATTAGAGGAGTCCCTTTTCCAAATAATTTGATTTGGGACTGACCCATGCTTGAAGGTTCCTTTCCTTGTCCTTTTGGATCCTTTTTTCACCACAAATTTTTCTTTCCTTCTCCAGAAGTACTGTCCCAGAGAGACCACTGCATCTTCTCCAAAATAGGCCATTTCATCAATTGTTGAGATGGTTCCCTCATTAATAGTAACTAAAGGTTCATGCTGGGAAGTTTCAGGAATGGGGATTTCCATACTAAGAGATGGAATAATGGTGGAAGATGTGGGGATAATGGATACAAGGGATGGAGGAATGGAAGTGGGAGCAGAAGTAATAAATTCAGAGGGAGAAGTTGCGGAGATGGGAGAATTATGAAGTTCTTGTGAGGTCTAAAGAATAGATGGAGTGGAAAGAGGAATAGAAGTAGACGTGTTTTTTTATACCAAGGGCATACGATTGGTAGAAGAAATAATCTAAGATAAATTAATTTGAGAAAAAGAATGTTGTGGAAATAAAGAATAAAAAATGTTCCTAGATAACTAGGTGGTTGTGGCAGATGAGGTCATGGTAGTG
This sequence comes from Pseudotsuga menziesii, assembly GCA_001517045.1. Taxonomy (NCBI): domain Eukaryota; kingdom Viridiplantae; phylum Streptophyta; class Pinopsida; order Pinales; family Pinaceae; genus Pseudotsuga; species Pseudotsuga menziesii. The sequence continues at coordinate 196,356 of LPNX010867193.1, forward strand.
AAAACATTATCTGAACAGACAAAGGTGGAAGGGGTGTTTTCCTCTTCCAGATCACTGTGAATTTCCTGAACGTCAATATTAGCTAGGGGCAGTGGATTCACCTATTGAATTGGTTGAACTTGCGGCTCTGGCTGCTCTTCCCTTTGGACCACTTGTGGAAGAGGCTCAGGGACTTGTACTTGCAGTTGGATTTGTGGAACATCCTCTTGGATCTTCTACTTGTTTGTTGGTTGTTCTACCATTGTTGTTGTGCTTACACCTATGAACTAAGTTTCTCCAAGCTCTTCTTGAAATCTGTCTCTCTATGAAAGGCCTCTAGTGTGGAGGAAGGTTGTGTTCTCTCTGGACCTTCGAGGACATCCTTACCCTTATCCTTCAACTTCTCAGCAGGGACATTGGAAGAACTAGCTAATGCTTCTTTAGCATCCTTTTCCATGTTTTGTCTCTGAAAATTCTCCTCCATTGTTAACCAAAGTTGTCTAAAATGTAGTGTGGTGGTTTACTACTCCTTTTGGTATAGGAACATGTGAGCCTTCTCTAGAGGAGAGGAGATCCTGCTTACCACCTTTGAGAAATCAATGGCACCCCTGTATGTAGAATCATCAGGAAGTTCCTGATGGGCATATATAGTCTTCATGTGCTCTTGCACAAAATGGTTTTCCAGTAATGACTTGGGGTCATGCATTCTCTTCGGTGCATCCCCTAGGTTCCTTTCAGCTATGGATTTTCCCAAGATAGCCGCATGAGTGAAATTTTGCAGAGTAAAAAATCCAAGGTTCAATGGAAACTTGGGAAAACACTTCCTCTTATATGTTGTAAGCTTTGGGAAGGCCCTGTCGATGACCATTTGAAATGAAATCTCTTGTAAAACCATTTTGTCTAGGACTATTCTCGTCAGCAAATGAACTGTGTTGCTTCCCCAAACCCGAGTGTAGGAGAATTATTCTCCTACATACGAATCACCCATTAAAGAAATCAATGCTCTATTCCTCTTTGAGAAAGTGGGGGCATCCCCTCTAAAACTCATTTGATATATTGACCCTATGAAGTGGTCACAGATTTCATAAATCTGAGGAACAAAGTTGTCCTCCCACATGTTTGAGCAATAAATGTGGACCAGAGGAGAAGTTCTAGTCCATTTCCATCCCATGGTTGGGAATGCAGAGGTTGCACAAAAACGTCCATGACATACCTTGATAGATAGAAGGTTGGCTTTCTGGATGTCGAGTTCTTCTGGTACTTTTCAATTGCTTCCTTGAGCACCACTGAGAGGATATGCACCCAATTGAAGGATTCACTTGTAATCAATATATGATGGGATATGGGATCCCATTCAACTTTGAACTCCATGCAGCTGGGTAGTCCATATAATCATAAAAACATGGCTGCTAACAGGGAAAATGGCTCCGTGAACCAGGAAATGGGATAGGCTTTGTCTGCTTTGGGGAAAAACTATGTAGGGTTGTCCATCTGAGATTTTATTACTTCCTCGAAGTCAAATTAGGTCATGGATGCATCGAGAAATTGGACAGTGAGGAGTTGTTGAGGAGGTTTAAGATCATATTCTCTTGCGAAGACTTTAGGGTGGAAAGAGGCTACTGGGTTTCCAGTGTGGTCGTCGAAAGACCATTCCTTAGGGATTGCATGGTCAAGTGCCCACTTGACCAGGTCTGTGTATGGCATGAAAGGTGGTCTTGCTGCAATGCAATGGAACTGCGAGTTGTTAATTTTAGCATATGTTGGCTAGTCATGCGTGATAGCAGAGAAGTCATCATTGTTAAATATGGCGTAAATTTTGGACCAGACCAGATGGATGGTTTCAGACACTCGTCTAGTGGTGTCAATAAAAATGTCAGCCTTTTGGGTCCTTGCTCTTTTGCTCATTCAGAGCAATATTGGACCTGGTGTTTCTGGACATATTGGCGGACTTGGAAGTAAATACTGACACAAATTTGGCAACCATAATTAAAATTTACCATGGTAAAAGTAACAAAAATTAGCCAATGAGATTAGAAAACTTATCGGTGGATGGCTTGGCAATTAGAGAACTGGCGAGATCAATGAGAAAATTGCAGTAAAAATCTCAAGCACAATAAAAAATCACGAGTGAAAATGGTAATGAATTCATAAATTCAAAGATTTAAATAAGCTAGGGATCAACGATAGAATAGATCTGGGCCGTGGATTTCAAGAAAATGGACGATCAAGATTGAAGCGGGAAACCAAAATGCGAAGATAAATTCAACCAAAAATTTCAATGTTATGATTTCTGCAATCCACAATCCACATTGCGGGTTACGGGATGCGAATTGAGATTCATAGCCAGGAAAAATATTTTTAACTTCCGGAATCCGCAATCCGCAAATATTCGCGAGTTGCGGGATGGTAATGTTGCAATTTTTATTTATGTTGATTTTCCGCTTTCCACAATTCGCATTGTAGAATGCGGAAGGCAGAAGGGAAAATTGAAAATTGGACAAGAAAATACTTTCCGCATTCCACCATTCGCATTGCGGGTTGCGGAACTGAAGAGATAATATTTTATTTACAAAAGGTTTTTCGCTATCTACGATCTGCATTGCGGGTTGCAGAAAGAAAAGTTTATATCAAACCATGAAAATTCGAATATCTGCAATCCGTAATTGCGAGTTGCGGAAAGCGGGAAATCAATTTCCAAAACCCCCGAAAAAAAGGAATTCCGCAATCTGCTATGCGGTTGCCGAAACACAAAATATATTAAAGAAAAGGGTATCTCCGCAAAACCAAAAAAACAAGGTTTATGAAGGAAATTTTATTAAAATCAAAACACAATACTTATAGTGAAGATAACAAAACTTCCATAACAAGATCATGGCTTTCAAGGCCAATTTAATGAATGAATGGGGCTCCCATTTTAACAACTTAAAATGGGATCTGTTGTAGCCAGCAAAAAATGGTGACACGCTGGGTGAAGCAGTTATCTTTGTACAGATTAAGATAGAAAATTTCAAAGAATATGCATTAGTTAGAATAATATTTAAGCTCATAACAAAACAATGAATTCATGAAATACAATCAGATCTAGCAAAAGTAATATATATAATTGTCATCTTCCAGTCCCATAACCACTGGTAATGATACTCAACAAACGAGAGAGTTACAGAACTAATAAGGTATCCCTGTAAACAAGGTGTCAGTAGAGGGGAGCAGTTGAAGATAAACCTCTGAAAAACAAATCTCATTCTATATCAAGATCGTCAAATCAGTAATCACCTTCAATATGGATTATTTATTGGTCAATATATACAAAATTATTACACACACACATATTTATCACAACAAACAACAACTTAGTTGAAACAAGACCATTGCCTTGGTAAGGTGCAATGCCACACACAGGTCTTACCTAGAAACTGAAAAAGCTAGCTCTGTTAGGAGACTCCTTCTCTTTTGGTTTTTACACCAAAATAAATTACCATGGCTTGGGAACCATCTATCAGTAATTCCAGTCTAGATTAGGTCCATGAACATGGTCAGGCTGGATTGTGATAAGACCCCATGTTCTTGAATGCAACATGTTGCAGTTTAAAAACAAAGGAAACAACAAGATTATTTACAAATGAAAACTGCAATTCATTACCCTGGCTTGGGAACCATCTGGTGGTAATGTCATTCACTGAACATGTCTATGAGCATGATAGGATGGCTTGCGATAAGACCCCCTGTCTTGCAATTTACATTTATTTAGGTGATTTTATTAATTGCAAGGTGATCAAGGTGAGATAAAAAAATAACCAAGGTAAAATAGGTTGTTAAAGATTTATTGCCAATAGTCACTAAGAAACCTGACAGGAATACTAGATTGCTCCTAAAAACTTAGTCATCATCATGAGGATTAATAAAGATAGTGACTCTAGGAGGGGAAGATACAATTTAAAGAGTTATCTTAGATCTTAGATTGCACTCCTATGAAGATACCATTTTAGATATAAACCAAGTGGAGATTTTTGACATATCCAATTTAAAATTCCTAAGTTAAAGCATTTTAGGGATAAACCACTCACCAATTGTAACCAACTGCTACGAGCCTACCATGTTTTGTAAGCAAAATAAAACAAAGAAGAATTCAATCAAACAAAACAAATCCAAAAGAAAAAACCAATGAAAATAACACAACTATGTACAGATAAGCAAAGCTTACCTTAAACAAAATATCTCTTGAGGAGCTGGATATTTGTTGGATAGGTCTCAAGAAAACCTTCCAACGTCTGTAATTGGACAGTACCAAGGCCAATATTTTATGTAATAATGAATGGCCCTAACCACAGATGTTGAAACTTGGTGTAGTCTCTCTTGTCTTTGTGGGGTTTGTCCCATTTTAGTACTAGATCCCCAACCTAAAAGTCGCTATTGGTCGAAGATTTATCATCAAACCACCTCTTTACCAATTGTTGATGCTTATATAACTTATTTCTGGATTTCTCCCTCTCCTCTTCTAATTTAAGCAGTGTGTCAATTTGGTTCTGAAGGGGAGAGGATTCATCATCCTATGAAAAATATTGTACGATTTGTAGTGATGGAAGGAGAAGGTTTGATGGAAGAACAGATTTCTTTCCATACACAAGGCAATAAGGATAATTTGCAATAGAAACTTTGGGAGTGATTTGATCTGCCCATAAGGCATTGAATAGCTTAGTATGTCAGTCTTTGTGGTGTGTATCCACAGTCTTCTTTAAGATGTTGATCAGATTTTTGCTGGAAGATTTTTCTAAGTCGTTACCTTGTGGATAATAGTTTTCATAATACTTCACTTTGATTCCATTTTCAAGGGCATATTATGTAATACTAATTGAATTGAAATATGAGGCATTATCAAATACCAAAGACTCAGGTACTCCAAACCTGGTGACAATATTACTCTCTAAGAAATATATAACTAAGTTTGTATTGGCAACTTTGAGGGGAATTGCTTCTACCCACCTAGTAAAATAATCTGTTGCAGTTAGGATGTACTTATGTTGCAAAGAAGAGGGAGGAGTAACGGGGCCAACAAAATCCAGGCCCCATTGTTGAAATGGAAACTGGACAGTAACATGATGGAGGGGAAAGGCTAGTTTTTTCAACTTACCAACACATCTCTGGCAGGCCTCACACTTTCTAGCGAAGATATGTGCATCCTTAAACAATGTGGGACAATAGTATCTAACTCTCAAAACCTTATGTGCGATATTTTCACCAGAAAAATGTCCTCTTGTAGGACACGCATGCATTTCAAACAGAAGATTGTCAGCTTCTGGTTTTTCCAAATAGCTGAGAAATACACCATCATAATTTCTATGGAAAAGCACATTATCGATAAATTGATAGGATGTTTCTTTTAACCTCAAAGTCCTACACTTCTTAAAGTCCAGGGTTGGAGGAGCATACCCATGAGTAAGATAAAACCTAATATCATCATACCATTCGAAAGATGGAGAAGAAATGACATCAACTGTGTCTAGAGACATGTCTTCCTCTTGAATCCCTTGTTGTTCCTGCTCTTGTTCATTAGATTGGGTTTCCCGCAAACATAAGCCTTGCCCTTTGAAAATCTTGGCAGGCTTAATCTCCAAATCATATTCCTGAAGCACAGTCATCTAGTGAGCTTTATTCTCTCCTAACTCCTTCTAAACCAAAACGTTTCTTATAGCTACATAGGGGACGATCACCTTTGTCTTGGATTTCAATAGATAAGTCCTAAAATGCTTAATAGATTTGTAGACAGTGTAGGCTTTCTTATCAATCTGTGTATAGTTTATCTCGACCCCTTTAAACACGGAGCTCATAAATGAAATAGGGATCTCTGTGTCATCTGCATGTTTCTGAGTCAACACAATAGCATGATAAAAATCAATAGCGAATGTATATAAAATAAAATCTTTGTCAAAATCATAGGGCATCAATGCAAGAGCATCCATTATGGCCTTCCTAATCTTGATGAATGCATCCTTTTGGGTGTCAGACCACTTAAATAAAACATCTTTCTTATTAGATCTTGGAGTGGCCTAAAAATCTGTGCAGAGTTTGGTACAAATCTCATAACAAAATTTATCTTTCCAAGGAAAGATTGCATGGATTTCTTTGAACTTGGGAGTCCAACTTTTGCAATGGCCTCAGATCTTTCTGGGTCAATTACCATTCCATGTTTGGAAATAATAAATCCCATACGCTTTCCTTCTGTAACTGCAAAAATTAACTTCTTCGGATTCAAAGAAATCCCATACTTTCTACATCTCTCAAAGACCTGTCTCAATGCAAACAGATGATCATGTCGTTTTTTTTGGAAAAAATAGTTATGTCATCCAAATAAACAACAACCGAATTTTGCATCAAAACTCTGAAAGTTATATCCATAGCTCTTTGGAATGTTGCACCAACATTGATCAATCTAAAATGAATTCTCTTGAAAGCGAATGTGCCCGAGGGTGTCCTGAAAGAGGTCTTCAGTTGGTCGGAGGTTGTGACCAAAACTTGATTATAACCTAAAAATCCATCTAGCAAGGAAAACATTTATGCACCCAAAACTCTCTGCAAAATATGTTCTATAGAAGGGGCAAGGTAGTTGCCTTTCTCGAATGCTCTGTTTAGGTTGTAGAAATGCACACACAGTCTAATCTCTCCACTCTTCTTGCAGACAGGGACTAAACTAGAGATCAACTGTGTATGTCTAACCGGGAAAATGATAATGTATTTTAGCAGTTTTTCAAGTTCTTTTTTAATGGATGGCTCGATACTGGGATGCATCTTCCTCAACTTCTACTGGTAGGGTTTAATGTCGGGATTTAGAGGTATGTTGTGTTGCATGATAGAAGAATCAAAGGTTTTTAAATCATCATAAGTCCATGCAAAAGCATCCTTAAATTCTTTACAGAGTTTAACTAAAACCCTCTGTTCCTCTGGGGAACAGTTAATCCCTATATTAATGAGTTGAGGGTTTTGATCATTTACAAGATTAACAGTTTTAAAATTAAGAGAAGAATTATGAGTTTTGCAGTTGGGATTCCCTTTAAATTTATCTTGCAAGTTGTAGTATTTCTCTAAATTGGTGACTGACTTGGGGATCAAGTTGGAGGGTAAATTAAGATCATTCAAAGACTTATCATTCTCATTCTCATCCTCATCTATGGATAGATCCTTAAAGGTGTCTTAGGCTGTTAAGAAGTCTAAATTCTGAAGATCATCATCAAAGACTTTCCAACTTGTTACATTATCCGGTATAGAAGGTCTGTACATAAGTTCAATAGAAAAGGTATGAGGGTACAGACCCTTTGGTGGAATGAGCCTAGATGTAGTGTTTGCTAAAATATCTGCATCAAAATTATGTGATCTAGGGACATATTTAATACTAAAATCCTTGAAGGAATTTGTCATGTCCCTAATCAATTTCTGATAATTTGACAAATGGAGAGATAAGCAATGAATCTTATTCCTTACCTGATTTACTACGATTTCAAAATCTCAGTAACATTCAATGAATTGTACACGCAAATCTATTGCTTTCTTGAGTCCCTGAACCAGAGCCTCATATTCAACAATATTTTTTGTACATTCGAATTCAAGTATGTAGGCAATCATCAGTTTAGTGCCTTTTGGATTAATCAGTACACAACCTACAACGACACTATCCTTTGATTTATACCCATAAAAAAAGTGTCCAAGAAGATAAATCTAACCTAATATTTGTATTAACATTATATACATTATGAACAATCTCTCCAGTGAATGGGACAACTGTGAAATTATTGATTTCTGACAATTTATCAACATCCTTATTGGGGGAGGTATCAATAGGTAAACTCCCAAAGAAAGTGTCAAAGGTATAATTCTCTATGGTTGAAGCGAATAAAACAATAGGGTTGCTAAGGCCATTAAGATCTGTGATTGTTTTCTTCATGAATGGTTCCCTGGCAATTTTAATCTGATTTGTTCTACCATTGTACGGTAACCAAAAGTGTGACCAATCAATGACAAAGTATCCCTTAAGCTTCTCTGACCAATCCCTACTCAACCACATGCCATAAGTCTCTGGGATATCTTCCACAACAATCTCTATTGTCTAGTGGATCCTAGGATCTATGGATAATGTCACAAGGACATTCTTTAGCTTACCTACTACTTTAACTCTAGATCTATCCAATTGGACTATTCTGGTAGGGTAGGTTTCCCACGTTGCATTGAGTTTCTGATAGACAGAGACTGACATGACATTAGACGATGCTCCCGAATCAATCATACAATTGTGTACATTCCTATTCAAAATTTCAAAAGTTAGTAAAAAAGGGGGGACCTTTTTCACAATAGTCTTTTGACCATCAGGATCTGCACAAATTTCTAAGTTATTATTTTGAACCTCTCTTGATTTGTTTAAAATCATGTTATTAGGTAAATTTTCCCTTATAGATGGTATTTTAAGAAGCTCAAATAAAGAAATATTTGCTTTGTCCTTTTTCAAGTCATCTCCCAAATTGTACTCAACTTCAAGAATTACCTTGTCTTTGGGTGTTGCTTCTTTACCTGCACTTGGAGTGGATGTCAATGGTGGATTATATTGTGGTGTATGGCCTTTGCTCCTGGTATTGTAAGAATGTTGTAGATCAAATGTGGCTTCAGTTTCATCTTCTTCCTATACCATCGGCAGTTTGGGGTGTGGGTTTGGGGATGTTTTCCTTCCTTCTTTTAGATGTAGAAGGATGCTCTGTTTGGAAATCAGAATAGTACTTAAGGCAAAACATGTATTTTTCTACTAATATATCTTCCGAAAAAGTTTCTTGCATAGTAGTTTTGTGAGCCCTTTTCACCCACATGGCGATTTGAGTTGGACAACCCTTAATGTGATAAGCTACCAGCAACACTTCCACAGGAAGAATAGTGGTAGGGATCCTATTTTTCAAATAGGAAAACCTCTGATTAAAGTCCTTGAATATTTATTTTCCTTTTATCCTAAGGTAAGATAGATCCATTACAATATCTGTAGGAATACTGTCATCCCCAAATATTTCAAGAAACAATATTTCAAAATCATCCCATGAGTTTATAGTACCAGACTCCAAGGCAAATTACCAAGTGGAATCCTAACCCTTAAAATAATATGGGAACAGTCTACACACCACGTCCTCATGGACTACATTTCTTAACCTAATGGCTTGCATAAAGGTCTTAATATGGTTATGAGCATGGAATTTATCATCTAGGTTAAACTTTGGGATCCACTTCTCAGGATTCTTGGGCAATTTGTGTTGTTTTCCAGGGATAAAGACAACATCCTGGTCTAGCCAGGGTCTATTTACTTGCTCGACCATTGGTGCTTCTTTGGATGAAGAAGGGTCTGAATATGCCTTACTATTTGAGGAGTCCTCAGACGGTGACGAAGATGAAGTAGGTGGTGTAGGTGATGGTCCACCAGATTGTATATTGGGATGTTGGTATGATTGAGGCTGTTTTGGTTGTTCAAACAATTGATCTATCTGGATCTTAGGGGTTTCTCCCTGGGATTTGACAATTGCATGAGTTAAGGAAAAAGTGTCTCTAAGCCTTCTGGCTTCTTCGGTCCTCTGTTCGACCCTAGCAGTTATCTCTTCTGTATTATTTCTCAACTATTCAAGAGTAAGAGTTCCCCTAGTTGGTGAAAAAAAACAAATTATGGTCTTCTGATGACTTCTTCCAAAAAAGGGGTGATAGGGACTGTTGTCTGACTTTCTATAAGTTGAGTCGTAGATGTAGAAGCTTGGATTTGGATTCTAGTAATAATTGGTGACCTGGGAGGAGGAAGTTTGCTTATGTTATTACCTAACATGTTTTAAAATGGCCCTCCTTTTAGCACCATTTGTTCATGGCCCAGTCTTGTAGGTTGCTGGATAATCTACAAGTAGTAAACACAAGGATAAAGTCCAACCATAAAGTCTTCGAATCGATCCCACACAGAGAAGATTCTATACCCGAGTTGTTTGGGATGACTAAATACTATGGATGTAAGGCCTCCACTGGCACAAGGGTTTTTAGATCAAATAGATATGTTCTTCCTATAAGGAAGATCTGAGAAAGTTCCAACTAATTGGACACTAGACTAAACTGTCTGAGGAAACTAAGAGAGTGCTTGTGAAAGGTTTTTAAACAAAACAATTATGGTATATGGTTGATAATGGAGAAATAATTACTCAACATATAAACATATAGATAAAGTTTTACTTCCTTTAATAAACTTTAAATAAAACTAAATAATAACAATTGCAATGCTTTATCCAAAGTGTTATGTGTGTGAAACTGTCCTATCAGGTAATACCAATTAAAAAAGTAGTATTACGGATCAATAATTATTCATCAGTTTCAAAAAAATATTATGCAAATTAAAGAAAGACATTTATCCAATACACATTTAACGTGTTAAGAATGTAATGAAACATCAATAGATAAATCAACACATTAAATATATGAGCAAGTTATGATCAGTATGTCAGAGAGATATAGAAGAATGACTAAAGTTCACGAAAGAAATTTAATGAATCACCATAGAGAACAAGTAACAATGTAATTTTATTAAAGTGCAAAACATTACAACGTTTCCAAAATTATAGAGCTTTCCTGATATGTATGTGGTAGTCCCTTCTCCTATGGTTCTCCTAAGCTTAATCCCGCTAGTCCATTCTCCTGGGAGGTACTGTTCCTTTAAATAATATTACAAAAAATGTACAAATAAAAGAATCTTCCCAAGATGTGGGATTAGAGAATATTTGGTTTCATGATTTGCCAAGGGAAGAACGCCACCTGGGAAATGCATCCATCAAATATTGGATGCCCCTAAATTGAGCATGTTCTAAATGTATTTCTGCTTTGCAAATTAGGGAAGCATTCTCTTTTTTATTGATATTCGTCCACTCTTTGAGGAACAATCGATTCTCATCAATGAGGTGAGGGGTTTGTCAATCCATTGATTTATTTCTCCACGCCAAGATGAGTGATTCCCAATATCTGCTCTTTGAATCCAGCAAAGTCCCTCTCAATTTGTTACACTTTCAATATTTTAGGAATAGCTTGATCAATAGGATCTAAAAACGGTAAATCCAGATAACCAAGAAAAGTATCTGAAGAAAACCACCTCCTTTTGCAAGCCCCCTTCCCATATTTAATGATGGACTCCACTGAGTCGCATATATTCTCCCATGTCTCAATGTACACCTCAATTTTCTTGAGTTTGAGCTTGTCTAATATTGACAGATCATCTAGTCTATCTTTAATATACTTCTGCCAATCTATGATGTTGTCACAAGCTCTGGTTGCTTCCTTTCTCCTTTTGTTATGATCATGGAGAACGTCTGACTGGTGCTCAAATTCATTATATAATTCCTGCATTTCGTTAAATCCTCTAAAATATTAATCATTCCTTGATAATACTCATCATGAATTTTGTAGGATAGTTGTTTAAATTCTTCCTCTGTAAATTTGGAGAAATAAGAGGTAGTGGATGCAAGCTGGAGATCTTTGAGTTGTTGTTCAAAGATAGAAATCTTGTCAGCTTGTTGCTTATTCAGGTTATCTACTTTCTCAAGTTGCTGCTTGAGCTAATCATTTTGGCTTTGAAGCTGCCTTAGCTTCTGCTCATATTCATTCTTCAAGTGTTGGATTTCTTGTTTATATTGTGCCTCAGCCTGTACTTGGTCTAGTTTGGACCTTTGCAGTTCTTGTTCCTTTTCTTCCAAATCTTTATTCAGTTGAGACACTTAATAAAAAATTAGCTCCAGTAAAATCCCCCATGGCAGTTGTTGTGTCCAGGGATTCCTGTTTAGTATTAGAGGAGTCCCTTTTCCAAATAATTTTATTTGAGGCTGACCCCTGCTTGAAGGTTCCTTCCCTTGACCTTTTGTATCCTTTTTTCACCATAGCTTTTTCTTTCCTACTCCAGAAGTACTGTCCCAGAGAGGCCACTGCATCTTCTCCAAAATTGGCGATCTCATCAATTGTTGAGATGGTTCCCTCATGAATAGTAATTAAAGGTTAAGGCTGGGAATTTTCAGGAATGGGGATTTCCATACTAAGAGATGGAACAATGGTGGAATATGTGGGGATAATGGATACAAGGGACGGAGGAATGGAAGTGGGGGAAGATGTAATAAATTCATAGGGAGAAGTTCTGGAGATGGGAGAATTATCAAGTTTTGGAGAGGTCAAAAGTATAGATGGAGTGGAAAGAGGAATATAAGTAAGCGTGTTTTGTGATACCAAAGGCATACAATTGGTAACAGAAATAATCTGGGATAAATTAATTTGAGAAAAAGAATGTTATGGAAATAAAGAATAAGAAATGTTCCTAGATAACTGGGTGGTTTTGGAAGATGAGGTCATGGTAGTGAAACCATTATCAGAACAGACAAAGGTGGAAGGGGTGTTTTCCTCTTCCAGATCACTGTGAATTTCCTCAACCTCAATATTAGCTAGGGGCAATGTATCCACCTGCTGAATTGGATGAACTTGCAGAACTTACGGTTATGGCTTCTCTACCCTTTGTACCACTTCTGGAGGATGCTCGGGGGTTGTACTTGCATTTGGATTTGTGGAAAATCCTCTTGGACCTTCTGCTTCTTTGCTGGTTATTCTATCATTGCTACATGTGCTTGAACCTCTAAACGAAGTTTCTCTAGTCTCTTCTTGAACTTTGCCACTATGTGCAAGGCCTACACTGTGGAGGAAGGTTGTGTTCTCTTTGGACCTTCGAGGAAAACCTTACCCTTATCCTACAACTTCTCAGTAGGGACAGTGGAAGAACTGGCTAATGCTTCTTTAGCCTCCTTTTCCATGTTTTGTCTCTATAAATTCTGGTCCACTGTTAACCAAAGTTGTCTGAAATGTAGTGAGGTGGTTTTCTGCTCCTTTTCGTATTGGAACATGTGAGCCTTCTCCAGAGGGGAGGAGATTATGCTTACCACCTCTGAGAAATCAGTGGCACCCTTGTATACAGAATCATCAGGAAGTTCCTCATGGGCATATAAGTCTTCATGTTCTCGTGCACAAAATGGTTTGCAAATAATGCCTTGGGGGCATGCATTCTCTTCAGCGCCTACCCTAGGTTCATTTCAGCTATGGATTTTCCCAAGATAGCTGCATGAGTGGAATTTTGCAGAGTCAAATATCCAAGGTTCAATGCAAAATTAAGCCAACACTTCCTCTTAGATGCTGCAAGCTTCGGTAAGGACCCGTCGATGACAGTTTGAAATGAAATCTCCTGTAAAACCATCCTGTCTGGGACTATTCTTGTCAACAGATGAACTATATTTTTGCCCCAAATAAGAATGTAGGAGAAGTATTCCCCTACATACCAAACACCCATTAAAGAAATCAATGCTCTGGACCTCTCTAAGAAAGTGGGGGAATCCCCTCTAAAAATCATTTGATATATTGACCCTATGAAGTGGTCACATAATTCATAAATCCGAGGAACAAAGTTGTCCTCCCACATGTCTAAGTAGTAAATGTGGACCGAAGGAGAAGTTATGGTCCATTTCCATCCCATGGTCGGGAATGCAGAGGTTGCACACAAAACATCCATGAAAAACCCTGATACATAAAAGGCTTGAATTTTGGATGTCGATTTATTCTGGTACTTTTCAATTGCTTCATTGAGCACCACTGAGAGGATCTGCGCCCAATTGAAGGATTCACCTGTAATCAATATATGATGGGCTATGGGATCCCATTCAGCTTTGAACTCCGTGCAGTTGGGTAGTCCATATAATCCTAAAAACATGGTTGCTAATAGGGAAAATGACTCCCTGAACCAGGAAATGGGATAGGGTTTGTCTGCTTTGGGGACAAACTCTACAGGGTTGTCCATCCAAGATTTTATTACTTCCTCGAAGTCAAATTGGGTCATGGTTTCATCGATAAATTAGACCGTGAGGAGCTACTGAGGAGGTTTAACAGCATATGCTCTCGTGAAGACATCTGGGTGGAAAGAGGATATTGGGTTTCTAGTGTGGTCATCAAAAGACCATTCCTTAGGGGTTGCATGGTTAAGTTCCCACTTGATTGGGTTTGTGTATGGCATGAGAGGTGGTCTTGCTGCAATGCAATGGAGCTGCGAGTTGCTAATTTTAGCATATGTTGGTTGGTCATGTGTGATAGAAGATAATTCATCATTGTCAAATATGGCATAAATAATGGAATAGTCAAGATGGAGGGTTTCAGACACTCGTCAAGTGGTGTCAGTAAAAATGATAGCATTTTGGTCTTTGATCTTTTGCACATTCAGAGGAGTCTTGGACCTGGTGTTTCTAGACATATTGGCGGACTTGGAAGTAAATTCTGACACAAATTTGGCAACCATAATTAAATTTTACCATAGTAAAAGTAACAAAAATTAGCCATTGAGATTATAAAACTTACCGGTAGACAGCTTGGAAATCATAGAACTAGTGAGCTCAACGAGAAAATTGCATTTAAAATCTCAAGCACAGTAAAAACTCGTGAGTGAAAATGATAAAGAATTCATAAATTCAAATGATTTAAATAAGCTAGGGCTCAACGACAGAATATATATGGGCCATGGATTTCAAGAAAATGGACGATCAAGATTGAAGCGGGAAACCAAAATGCGGAGATAAATTCAAACAAAACTTTTGATGTTATGATTTCCGCAATCCACAATCTGCATTGTGGATTGTAGGATGCGGATTGAGATTCGTAGCGAGGAATTTTTTTTTTTTTAACTAAAACATAGGGGAAGATTAAATTGATTCCGGTAAACCAGCTACCGTGTGCTTTGACAAGTGTTCAATGCTTCATAGCAGAGAAGATTCTTATCCAAAATGAACCTTGGAATCCAAAGAGGCCCAACGGCCTTATTACAGAAATTTAAAAGGAGGATAAACAGAGGGGATGCAAAGGGGAGGACGTAGCTTGAGCGGGAACTGTAGAATTCAAGCTTGGGGGTCTTCATTTGTCCAGTTTAGCTATCGGTTTAGCTACTGCAGTCTCCAGGGCACTTATACGCTTTCCAAAGTCTCCATGAGTGTTAGCAGTGTCCTTGAAGCCAGTGCGAACCTCTTCTTTGAAATCTTCCATTCTCTCTAAAGAGGCAGAGTGGTCTTCTCTCAGCTTCCCGAGATCTTCATTTAGAAGGTCCCAAGTTTTCTGTCCTGCATGAGAGGTCACTTCCAGTTTTTTTTCTTGGCTGTCCAAGCGAGCTCTGAGTCTCCCCATTGAAGTTTCCAGAGAATCAATCTGGTCTTCCACTGAAGGACTCGAAGAGGAAGAACTGTGCGACACCATTACAATAAGCTCTTCTAGACCAGGTGAACGAAACAGCTCCTTGTCCACGCAGCGATGGGGTTCTCCATTTCCTTCAGAGGAACTTCAGGACTTTGGGTCTTCAAATCCACTGCGATGCTGAAGGAGAAATGAATGGAATAAATAACAAGTCGAGAGGGAGAACAAGTCACAGAATGCATGAGACCAAAATCGGATTGCAGAGATTTTTTGCAGTGCCAATTGCTGAAGGGGAATCTCGGTACAGTGGAGCTCTACCTAGAAAATGAGATCGCCATTCTCCAGCTAAGGTATGTCCCATCTAGTTTCCACACCATCCATGTGCAAAATACCTCTGCCCAAGAGGGTACCATCATTTGCTGCGTTGTCTGCCAGTGAGTTCAGACCTCTAAGAACGTGAAAGAATCTGATGGAGTGGAAACTTTTACATAGAAGCTGAATTCTATGAAATATTTGAACTAGTTGAAGGTGGGAAGGTCGTTTCTTCTTAATAATGGCTTGAATTAGCAGGAGAGAGTCACCAAATACCATTAACTTTGCAATTCCTTTGGATCTTGCAATCCTCAGTCCTTGAAGAAGACCACAAAATTCTGCTTTATTATTTGTCTCAATGCCAAGGCCCCAAGCATAAGTGCTGACCACGTTACCATTAGATTCAGTAATCACTCCACTACATCCAGCTAAACCAGGATTGCCTTTTGAAGCTCCGTCAAAGAAGAGACAGAGTTCATTCAAGGATATTTTCCACCTGTTGAAATCAAGCTCATCTAGCCAAATTTCCCAGTGAGCAAAATGGGTTTTTGTAAGGGATCGACTCTGGTGGTTGGGGACAATCATGCCTAGCCATTGAGCTTCTTTGGGAAGAATAGGAGTAGTGTTAAACAGGGAGACGTTCTGTTCAAGGGCTTCCCCAAGAATTGCTCTTGCCTGAACTGCTATTTTAGAGGGATGGCTTTCCTGTCCCTTGAAGATTTGGTTGTTTCTTTCAATCCAAATTTTCCAGCAGGTGGCTTTTAGAATCCAATTCCAGGCGGTTTGGAGCAGAGGTTTCTTGGCTAGCTGAAATGGAGAGAGATTCATCCAGTCTGAAAGAAGGTCCTGGATAGTGACTGGAAGATTGATGCCTGGGTTCATCCTCAAAGTTTGTTTCCAAACCTCTTTGGAGAAATGACAGCCAAGGATGATGTGATCCGAGGTTTCATTCTCGTTTTTGTAGAGCGAGCATCTAGTAGGGCCTTCCATACCTCTTTTTTTAAGGTTTTCTCCAGAGAGAATGCTTTTGTGGGCTAGTGTCCAGCAAAACATGTCAATTTTCGGGATGAAGGCTTTTGACCAAAGAAACTTCCAGACCACCGTGTTGGGAGCAGCGTAAGGGATTGCTTGGATGTTCTTGTAACCTTCAGCGGAAGAATAATTTCCTGAGTTGTTTCCCCGTCCTCTTTTGTCTCTGATTCCTTCATTAATGGGAGATTTTCCTTGGAGGAGGTTTGTTAGACTTTCAGCTTCTGCTTCTAGATCCTGAGGGAGGTTTCCTAGATCCCAGCCAGTCCAGTTGTTGCCTTCCCAAGTTGACAGCTCCCACATCGAGTTGACTCCTTTATTTAAAAGCCAATGTTTGAGGTTTTCCACTTCCAAACAAGACCCAATAGGAATTTCTCCCAGAATTGAGTCATCCCAAATTCTAATTGTTTTCCCATTACCAGGAATCCAGTAAAGGTTCCTTTTGAATGGTTCCAGAGCTTTGATACATAATTTGTAGATCGGAGAACCATTTCTGATTGGAGGGGGCATGTCTAAGCATCTCTTCCTTGTTCCTGGAAAGTGTTTTTTCCAGAGAACTTTCTTGCTCCAACTATCTTTCCCGGTTACAATTTTCCAGAGTAATTTAGCTCCTAAGGCCAGGTTTTGGGTGGAAAGACTCCGCACTTGAAGCCCTCCTTCATCACTAGGATTTTGAATCTTATCCCAACTAACAAGATGGAGTTTCTTTTCATTCCCCTTGCCCCCTTCCCAGATAAATTTTCTGAGTAGACCTTCCATTTTGCGAATAACCAAACCTGGGGCAAGCAGAATGGACGAATGGTAAATAGGCATGCTATTTAGAACAACTTTTATAAGAATAATCTTTCCTGCTAGATTGAGCCAATTGGCACTCCAACTTTGGATTTTGATTTTAATTTTGTCTAAAATAGTATCCCAATTTGCTGAATTGATTTTGGTTTTGCAGATGGGGATGCCAAGGTAAATGAAGCTATCCCAGTCCATTGTGCCTTCCATCCCAAGCATTCTGGTTATTTCCCGAAGCTCTCTTGCTGAACACTTCTAGCTGAAGATTTTGCTTTTTTGGAAATTGATTTTACTTTCGGACACCTCCTTGTAGATTTCCAGTTCTTGCTTAAAGTGCTCGGCAGAATGGGTGCTTGCTTCTCCTAATAACAAGGTGTCATCTGCAAATTGAGCATGGTTTATGTTCTGAACATCATTCACTATTCTTAGGCCTGGCAGCATGTGGATTTCCTGGCAAAGGTTGAGTTGAAAGCTGAGGACTGAAGCTTGAATAGCATAGAGAAGGGGAGACAACGGGCAGCCTTGCCTAAGACCTCTAGTGGCTTTGAAGAAGCCAGTAGGTCTTCCATTAACTAGAGGGGCTATCCACGGGGCACCCACGCAGCCTTTGATCTAGTTTATAATGGCTGATGAGAAGCCAAATTTTTCCATAACTGCAAACAGAAAATCATGCCTAACACGATCAAAAGCATTAGCTAAATCATGTTTAATGACCATACCTTTCTCATTACGTTGATAGCTGGAATGAATAGCTTCTTGAACGAGGATGATGTTGTCAAGGATTTTCCTTCCCTTGATGAAACCTCCTTGATTTTCCAGAATAATCCTCGGCAGAATTCTTTTTAGCCTGGAGGTAATAATCTTGGTTATGATCTTGTACCCTATGTTGCACAAAGAGATCGGTCTGAAGCGGTTGAAGGTGTTGGCCCCTTTTTCTTTTGGGATCAGAGCTAGGAAGGAACAGTTGGTGCTGCCCCCCATCCTATTGACCATTTGAGAATGCCGAATCATTTTTAAAATATCAATCTTGATTATTGACCAGCAGCAGGTGAAGAATCTTGTTGTGAAACCGTTAGGGCCGGGAGCGCTGTCAGGTTTCATAATCGAGAGTATACCTTTAAGCTCATTCATTGTGACCGAAGCAGTTAGAAGATTGTTTTCCTCAGGATTGATAAGGTTTGGGATGAGGTCAAACGGATAGGAGGAAGTGTCAATCGGGTCCTCTATAGGAGCTGTGAATAAATCCTTGAAAGTTGCCAGGGCAGCCTGCTTTATGCCCTCAAAGTCTTTGAGAAGGTCACCTTGGTAGTTAATTTCAGAGACCGCTTTGTAGTTCTTTCGAGCCTCGGCCTGCTTATGGAAGTACTTTGTATTTTTGTCCCCACTTAAAAGCCAAATATTTTGGGATTTTTGCCTCCAGTATTCCTCTTCCATCCTACAGGCTGCGAAGAAAGTTTTCTGGAGGTCCTCTTCCTTTCGACGAATGCAATCGGTTACAGGCGATGCGTCCATGAGAATTTGGTGGGTTTCCAGATCAGCTTGAGCACTTTTCCTTCTTGAGAAAGGAGTGATAAGGAGTCTTGCCCAGTTTTTCAAGTCTTTTTTTAGCCTTTTTAATTTGGTTTCCCAAATGAAGGTAGGCGATCCTCTTATTTGGGTAGCCCAGGAGTCAACAACTACTTGCAAAAAATCCTCACGCTGGATCCAGAGGGGACTAAAACGGAAGGGGATCAGACTGAGGTCTTGATCGAGAGACAGTTCAAGAAGGATGGGCTTATGATCGGAGGTGCAGTGAAGAAGGATTTTGGAAGAGGCTAAAATACCCAGTGAGAGAAAGGAGGAATGAACTAGGAACCTGTCAAGCTGGGCAGCAACATGACCCGGTCAACCTCTCTTATTCGTCCAGGTGAACTTACCTCTGGTGGGTTTTATGTCAATGAGATCCCATCCAAGGATGATATCCTCAACCCATTCCCTCGAAGGATCCCTGACTAGCGTGCTTCGTTTTTTCTCATTTGTTGCAAGGGTGACATTCAAGTCGCCTGCTATTATAATATTATCAAGGTGCTGAAGGTTGAGAAAAGATTCTAACATATTCCAGCAGTCTTTTTTTTCCGAGTGTAAGACAGGAACATAGAGATTGAAAATACTTATAATATGCCCAGAGACTTTGTGGATGAGCTTTGTAAAAACCCAATGCAGCGCACGATATTCAGCTTCAAGATCATAAAGGTTGGAGTCCCAAAAGGTTGCAATACCTCCAGAAGCACCTCTGGAGTTGTTGGAAATCCCAGGACCTTTTTTCCAGAACTTTTTTCCAGCTTGGAGGATAGCAACTTCCTCCATTTTTGTCTCCTAGACTAGCAGAATCTCAGGGTTATGAATTCGGACCAGGTCTTTCATTGCTTCTTCTTTTAGAGTAGAACCTAATCCTCTGCAATTCCAAGAGATGTACCGCATTAGGTACTATGGCTGGGGGAGGTGGCCCCTTTTGAGGCCGTAGCTATTCCTTTTTTAGATCTGGTGTTCATGATACCTTTTAGGGTTTTTGCGATCCTTCAAGAATAGCTAGATATGTTGCCTCATCTCTCTTTTTCTTTTTTGATTTCCTCCCTCTTGGGTTTTTGATGGGAGCTGTCGGTAGACTGCTAGATGAGTCCCCCTCATCAGTCTCTTCACCTGGATCCGATTCTAGTAGTAGTGGGTCCTCGCTTATTTCTTTGGAGGGACCAGAGGTCTCAGCCGCAGTGGAAGCTCTTGGGTCGGATTGGGGTATTTCCCCAGGTTCCAACGGTTCTGCACTTTGAGGCTCTGTCTCTTTATTGCTAGGTTGATTTCCGGTTTGATTTCTAGCTGGGTCATTGGCCTTTCCTGGTTCTTTAGCTTCTTGAATGACGATTGGAGCAGCTTTGGTGGCTTCCTGGTTGTTTGTGTTCGTTGGCTGGTTCTGCATGTCACCTCCAGTCTTTTTTTCCTGATTTTTGTTGTTTGTTTTCCCTTTCTTAAATTTTTGCCAGCCTTCTCCTTCTTCATGGACCTGTATTCGGGGGCAGTTTTTCTGGAAATGACCATGCTCGTGACAGTGGCGAAATTTGAACGGAAGCTGTTCATAATACAGCTTTTGGTAGTGGTGCCAAGCTCCAACTTTCAGTTTAACTGCCTCAGGCAGCCCTACTTCCAGGTCAACCTCTACACATATTTTGGCGCAGGAGTATTGACCTTTGTTCTCTGCTTTGTCTATGTATCTCCCAATAGCATTCCCCACTTTTTCCAGGGTTTGTGTGTTCCAGCAGTGAATTGGGAGATTTGGGAGCCTCACCCACACTGGGACTTCCTTCGGGACATCTACTTCAGCATTGAAGTCCGGGGTCCATCTATTGAGGTACAGTCCTTGGGTACCCATGAAGTACGGATCGCTTCTGAAGACAAGATCTCGGTCTTCTTTGGATATGAATTCAAAAATGAAGAAACCTCTTCCAACTGGGTAGCAGGTAACACTGTTCTTGAGCTGAGGTCTCCAGTTCCTTTGGATCCAATCGTCAGTGGTTCTAGTTGAGGGCCATAAGCCCATGAAATTCCCAACCAGTCCGCGCTCAGCTAGAGCCAGAGTAATCTTGATGGGTTGTTCAATCGGAAGGTCAATTTCAGGGACTGCATCAAGTTTCTTGATGAATTTTGGAATGGACGGGGCTACCGGTTTAAAGCCCGGAGCCAAAAGCAGCCTTCTGAAAGCTTCCTCGGCAGAGGAAGGAGGAGAGGGAGGGGTGAGCCCTCCCCCAGGCGCAGCCATGGAGGCGGCCTGAGAAATCAATCGCCAGAAAACCCTACGGCGACAGCTTGAGCAGCAAGCACAGCCTCCTAGCGAATTCTCCTCGTTTTTGAATATTTGTGAGGAAAAATATTTTTAACTTCCATAATCCGCAAAGATTTGCAGGTTGCGGGTTGCGGTACGATAATGTTACAAATTTGATTTATGTTGATTTTCTGCTTTCCGCAATCCACATTGCAGAATGTGGAAGGCAGAAGCAAAAATTTAAAATTGGACAAGAAAAGACTTTTTGCATTCCGCAATATGCATTGCGGGTTGTGGAACTGAAAAGATAAGAATTTATTTACAAAAGGTTTTTCACTATCCGTGATCCGCATTGTGAGTTGCAAGTTGCGGAAAGACAAGTCTATATCCATAGGACACAAAAATTCCAAAAATTCGAATATCCACTCCTAACCCAAAAGTATAGACCACCTCCTGATGATCGGTTTGTTTACAATTGAAGCAACATAATGGAACCTGCTAGTAATCTAGCTTATGGATGAAGGAACCACCTTCCGAGACCACCTCTAACTCCGTCGAAAGACCACTTGAATATCCAAATCAACCAACACTTGTAGCGTAGACCTCTCAACCCCCGTGATATGGTTTTCTTCCATCATGATGGCATTTCCAATAACATTAGCAATGCCCATGAAACCCTTGATATTCCAACAGAAAAGGGGCAAATCCAACAACATCACCCAAATATGGGGCCTAGGTAGGGTTGTCTTCCAGGGGTCAAAATCCAACTGCCAACAAGAAAGCACCAAAGATCCATGCCCAATCACCCAATATCTGGATTCAATGGCTAGACAATCCTCTACAGGAAGAAAATGAAATACCACCCAGTCATTCACAAGAGTCATCACCCAAGGCATATTCAAAATGAAGGGCTTCCATTCTACCCTAATATACGAGAGTCTCTATGCCCTATTGAGACGCAAGAACTAAAATATTCCCATCATGGCTCTCTCAACAAGATGTGCTACCATATCACAGATAAAATTGTGACTTAACACATAGAGTGGTATCCTCTTTTTAACCTTTTCAAAATGTAGTCGGATCTGACCAGATTTCCCACCAAGTAGATACCTAGCTACAATAGCCTTAGGATTCTTACCCCTTGCCAATCCACTAGACACAGAATCCTCATCCGAAAAAACCAAAATCGTAACCACATGGTGGTGTCTAAGAGGAGAGAACCCTGGCAGGACATCCTCAGTGCGAGAGGGAAAATGGACTTTGGAGGAAACCCACGCCCAACTATCCAATAGACATTCAGAGACGATGCCAGGGTTATACTGTAAGAAAATAGCCATACCGACACCATCGTTTCACATATGAGTAGAAACCTAAGAAACCCTAGATAAAACATATAGAAAAATTCCCACTTATTTTAACCTAGTTGGTACTAAGCCAAGTCATTGTTGAAATATTGTGACTTCAAAGGACATTCTAAATGTATTTTACTAATGTACCCCAAGGGAGATGTTATTATTCCTCCGTCGAGATGTTATTATTGTAATTGGTCATCATAGAGTCATGAGGTAAATCCTCCATTGTAAGTCAGGTCATTAGTACCCCAATGAATATAATAAAATACTATTTTTTGATTTCCTAGGTGAAGTTGACCCAAACAATTCAATGGGGCCGACTTGATTAGGGTAAAAGTCAGTTGACAAAAAGAGTATAAATAGAGTGGTCATGCTTCTCATTTGAACATAGACACACTCACTTGTGTGGTGCATAGGAGAGAAATAGATACATACTAGTAAGGAGGAGGAATACATGTTTTGGGGTTTTATCTTAAACATCCTATACAGAGGAATTTTTGCTGGGTTTTCTTCCCCTTGAGGGTTTTCCAAGATAAATCTGTCTATCTTGTGATTGTGTTTCTTTCAGTGATTATGCATATGATATTGTTGTGAATTTGGATTAAACACTAATGATATATATCCTAGCATATGAAATCTTAACCTGGTATCAGAGCTATCCTGAATAGAACAACTTTCACAAGGTGAAATTCTCTCTCCTCTCCCTCCGGAAGAAATTAGGGTTTATGCAAAAGTTGGAATTTTGAAGATCTTCTTACATAGAAAGTTGTGCCTCTCTGGAGTGCATCTATTGAGACCTGGATCGAAGTTTTTGGGTGGTTGAATCTTCGGGAAATCCAAACCCTAGTTTGGCCTTGAATAAAAAAATACAAAAAACTAGAACCAAAACTTCTACATCAATTGGAACCTCACAAGTAGGATTTGAAGGGTGAAGATTTGGAACCAACTCACCTCAGTTAAGCACATCTCCTGGTAAGGTCAACTTTTTATTTTGAGAAATTTCAATTTTTAATGACCTCTTGGATAGGATGTCCTTAAGCACTAAGCTTGAGGATAAACTAGAAGGAATTGAAAACTTCCGAGCATGGAAGTATAGGATTGGTCTCAGTCTTAGAGAGAATGATCTTGATAAGTATATCAAGGATGAAGTCCCAGAAACAGAAGAAGATGAAGCTAAGAAGAAGCACCAGAAGGACCTAATCAAGGTAACACGGATCATTGTTGATTCTATCAAATATCACTTGATCCCTCAAGTGTCATCTAAAGAGACACCAAAGAAAATGTATGATTCTTGCTCCAGAATGTATGAAGGAAGGAACATCAACAAAGAGATGAATTTGAGAGCTCAATTGAAGAGCACCAAGATGAGTAAAGGAGAATCAGTTCAAGATTACTTCACAAGGGTCTCCCAGTTGAAGGAACAACTAGATGTTATTGGAGACTCCATTGATGAAGATGAACTAGTCATGAATGCTCTCAATGGTCTCACTAGACCTTTGGATTCATTCATATAGAGTATGTGTGCTAGAAAAGAAAGTATGAAGTTTGACGTTGTATGGGAAGAATGCATCCAAGAGGAGGATAGAGTAGCTAACAGAGAATCCTTACTTAAGGAATATGATCAATCTCTAGTTACCTATACCAAGAGAACAAAACAATCAAAATTCAAGAAGGATAGTCACAATGAATATAAACCTCCAAAGAAGTTTCAGAAGAAAAGAGATAACAGTCATAAAATAGACTACTCCAAACATCAATGTTACAACTGTCATAAGATAGGACACATTGCTAGAGAGTGTCCATTGAAGAAGAACACCAAAAAAATACATCATGCTCATCTAGTGGAATATGAGGATGATGAAGAAGAAATACCTCGAAAGATACAAGCAAAAGAAGAAGACACAAAGGAACATGTACTATTATTTTCACTCTCTGGGTCTGTAACACCTGGAGAATACAAATGGATTATTGATAGTGGTGCCTCAAAGCACATGACATGGAATAAGTAAACTCTGTCAAGACTTGAAGAAAATAACTCTCCTCAGGAAGTATCTATAGGATATGACTATCAATATCCCATCAAAGGCATTGGTGAATCAAGCTATAAGCTTGAATCTGGAACCTCCATGAAGATGAAGGAAATACTATATGTACCAGGTTTGAAAAAGAATCTACTTTCCATCTCAGCACTAGATAAGAAAGGATATAGAGTTGCTTTTATAGATGGACAAGTACTCATGTGGTCCAAAGGAAAGACAATTAAAGATGGTGTGGTCATTGGTGAAGAAGAAGGAGGATTGTACAAAATCAAGGAACATCGAGAGACAACCCTTGTCCACGAGACCACTAGCTCAAGTGAACTATGGCATATAAGGTTTGGTCACATCATCTACAAATAATTATACTATGTGAGCAAGGTGGTAACAGGTTTACCATATCTAAAGATTGATCATGAAGGGACTTGCAAAGGATGTGCAAGAAGAAAGAACATCAAGAAACCATTTCCTAAAAGTGAAACAAAGACTAAATGTACGTTGGAATTAATTCATTCTGATGTATGTGGTCCTAAGTCGTCCACATCCTTAAGTGTATATGAATACTATGTCACATTTATTGATGACTATTCAAGAAAGACATGGATATACTTCTTGAAGACCAAGAGTGAGGTGTTCAGGAAATTCAAGGAATTCAAAGCCTTGATATAGAACCATTCAGAAAGAAGAACCAAGACAATGAGATAAGATAATGGTGGAGAATGTACTTCAAAATAATTTGAAGCATTCTGCAAAGAAGCTAGAATCAAGAGGGAACTAACCACTCCCTACAATCCCAAATAGAATGGTGTTGCAAAAAGAAAGAATAGAACCATTATGGAAGCAATTAAAACAATGATTCATGACCAAAATCTTCCCATGCACCTATGGGCTGAACCAACAACAACAACTGTGTATGTGTAGAATAGATTACCTCATAGTGCTCTTGGATTCAAGACTCCTGAAGAAATGTATATAGGAAAGAAACGTGAAGTGAGCCATTTCAAGATATTTGGCTGTCCAGTATATGTGCATATTCTGAAAGAGAAGATAACTAAGTTGGATCCTTCCAGAAAGAAGGGAATATTCGTTAGATAATATGAAGTCTCCAAAGCCTTCAGAATATACATTTTAGGATTCCATCATATAGATATTAGTAGGGATGTGAAATTTGATGAAGAAACTACTCTTAAGAAATTCAGAAGGTGTCAGCTTGAAGAAGTACATGAAGAGGATGTACCTCCCACAAAGGTAGAAGCTGAAACCTCTCCTGAAATAGTAGCATCAGAAGATCATGATATGCTATAACCTCAGGAACCCCTACTATGGATATCTCTCGAAAGAGAAAACATACTTGGGTAAGAGAAATCATACAAGAAGCAAAGAAGTATGGAGCTATAGAAGGCTCCACAAGAACAAGCAAGAGATCAAAGCCATACTCCAGTAATGTAGATTTGATGTGTGACCTTGTAAATCAAGAACCCACTAGCTATGAGGAATATACATAGAAGAAAGAGTGGGTGGAATCAATGAAGAAATAATACCACTCCATAATGAAGAATGATGTTTGGGATATAGTACCCAAACCAAAAAACAAGAGTGTGGTATCTTTGAAATGGATCTATAAGATAAAACATGCAATTGATGGAAGTATTGAAAAGTACAATGCAAGATTTGTGGCTAGAGGATTCTCTTAGAAAGATGGGATTGATTATGAAGAGACATTTGCTCCAGTAGCAAGGTACACTTACATCACAACCATCATGGAACTTGCTTCCATGATGAAGTGGGATCTACACCAAATGGATGTAAAGACAAACTTCTTGAATTGTGTGATTGAGGAAGAAGTTTACATCGAACAACCAAAAGGATTTGAAGTTAAAGACAGAGTGACTCATGCATGTGACTTGAAAAAGGATATGTATGGACTAAAACAAGCTCCTATAGCTTGGTATGGAAGAATTGATAGCTTCTTGACAAGCTTGGGTTTTACCAAGAGTAAATATGAAACTAGCCTTTACATGAAGGTTATGGATGATAAACCTGTCATACTATTACTACATGTGGATGATTTATTTCTAAAAGGAAATGAGAAACAAATCACAGATTACAAGAAGAAGCTAGCTGAAGAATTCGAGATGAAAGATATTGGATTGATGCATTATTTCCTCAGGATGGAAGTGTGGCAGAGCCCAAAAGGAATCTTTCTGAATCAGGGAAAGTATGTAGTGGAAATCTTGAAAATATTTGATATGTTGGATTGTAAAGCCATGGCCACCACACCCATGGACACCAACTTGAAGTTGTTATCTGGTGAATCATCAGGATTAGTGGACATGACTCAGTACATATAGATTATTGGGTCATTGATGTATATGACGAATACAAGGATAGATATATGCTTTGTTGTGAACACCTTAAGTCATTTTCTAGTTAAACCTAGATGAGTTCACCTAATAGCTGCAAAGCATGTGATGAGGTACCTAAAAGGTGCGATAGACTTTGGACTATATTATGATAGTGATCATGACTACAAATTGTATGGATATACGAATTCATATTAGGCAAGAAGTGCCGCAGACAAAAAGAGCACCTCAAGTGGATGTTATTGTTTGTATTCGCCATGATCTCATGGTTTAGTAAGAAACAATCCAATGTTTCTCTCAGCATTACTAAAGTAGAATACATAACAGCTTTCTCCACAAGTTGTGAAGTGATATGGCTTTGGAAACTAATGTCAAGCCTATTTGACATGGATTTGAACACCACAATGATTCTATGTGACAGCATGAGTTATATAAAGATGACAGAGAATTTGATGTTCCATGATAAATCAAAGCACATCGAAATCTAATATTTTTATATAAGGGATATGGTACAGAAGGGAGTTATTAAACTCCAGTATGTGAGTACCGATGAGCAAGTTATTTATGTGTTGACCAAGCCTTTATCTTGAGTGAAGTTTGAGTATTTCTGTGACAGGCTTGGTGTAGTCTGAAAATACTGTCCTCACAAGGAGGAACAATGATGATATGGACCCTTCTCAGAAAGGAGGAACAAGTAGAAGATATGGACTCTCCTCGGAAAGGAAGAACAGGTCAAAGATATGAACCCTCCTTGTACAATGGGGGAGAAGGTTGATATATATCCTCCTTGGAAAGGAGGAGTGATGATGATACTATCATTAATGCCAGTGATCCTCTCTTAGGGATGGTCTTGCATGAAAATAACACCCTGCTCCTGAGAGTGGTCCTTACTAGATAAGGATGGTCCTGCAGAGGTTACTCTCGCATGGAGAGTGTACGTACATTTATATGTAGATGCCGTAAAATAACACTCGCTTGCAATGGTCCTAGATTTAACGTTGAAGATGCTCTATGATGAGTCCTTTCGGACATCGTAGTCTAACACTCACATGGAGTGGTCCTAGATTCAATGCTGAGGATGTCCTATGATGACTCCTTAAAGATGCCAGATATGCAGTAGAAAATGTTACTCTCACATGGAGAGTGTACCTACATTTATATGTAGATGTCGCATAATAACACTCGCTTGCGAGTGGTCCTAGATTTAACACTAAGATGCTCTATGATGAGTGCTTGCATATGCCATAGTCTTACTCGCATGGAGTGGTTCTAGCTTAAACACTGAGGATGTCCTATGATGAGTCCTTACGAATGACATGTCCTACATTCACGTGCGGATGAGATCTACATTCAGTTGTAGACGATTCAACTGGTCGATACTATGGACCCTCCTCGTTAAGGGGGAGTAGACTAATGGAGGATTGCATAATACTTGGACCTATGTCCTAAAGTGATAGGGATTGATCATCCCACAAAGAGATCATGTGTACTGCAGTTAGTGTTGCTGCAAAGGATCGAGAAGATTGAAGTGTTGCTACAAAGGATCAAGAAGATTGAAGTGTTGTTGCAAAGGATCGAGAAGATCGAAGTGCTGCTGCAAAGGATTAAGAATATCGAAGTGTTGCTTCAAAGGATCAAGAAGATCAAAGTGTTGCTGCAAAGGATCACTAAGATTGAAGTGCTGCTGCAAAGGATCAAGAAGATCAAAATTTTCCTACAAAGGATCAAGTGATCGTATGCTACAGAAGATAAAGACTCAGTGTTGTAGAAGACAATGTTCCAATACTAAAGACTCAGTATCTGTTCTCGTTACTGACTGTGAAAAATTCCTATGACATATAAATGTATTACCTTGATATTGCTGAAGATGCTCTCTCTCATTACTCATACAGTTTATGATGATGTTGTCAGTAGAATACCCTTCTTGTTAATGGGGAGTGTTCAAATATTGCAATTTCAAAAGATATTCTAAATGTATTTTACTAATGTACCCTAAGGGAGATGTTATTATTCCTCCATCGGGATGTTATTATTGTAATTGGTCATCATAGAGTCAAGAGGTAAATCCTCCATTGTAAGTTGGGTCATTAGTACCCTAATGAATCTAATAAAATATTTTTTTGTAATTTCCTAGGTGAAGTCCGCCCAGATATTTTAGCGAGGTCGAATTGATTAGGGTAAAAGTCAGTTGATAAAAAGAGTATAAATAGAGTGGTTGTGCTTCTCATTTGAACATAGACAGAATCACTTGTGTAGTGCATAGGAGAGAGAGAGAGAGAGAGAGAGAGAGAGAGAGAGAGAGAGAGAGATACCAACAAGGAGGAGGAATAATTATTTTGGGGTTTTATCTTATACATCTTATATAGAGGAATTTTTACTGGGTTTTCTTCCCCTTGAGGGTTTCCCAGGATAAATCTGTGTCTATCTTGTGATTTTGTTTATTTCAGTGTTTCTGCATATGCTACTGTTGTGAATTTGGATTAATCACTAATGATATCTAACCTAGCATATGAAATCTTAACAGTCATAGACCGACTAAACTCCAGGACTCCTACCTCAATACCGAGGAACCATCGTTTGATGCAAGATATTTAGGGATCAACACCATTCCCGGACACTAGGGCGCACTAGGGTTTCCTCTGGTGCACTAGAGTTTTTTAATTCGAGATCCTTCATTCTACAACTACACACGCTACCAGCTGAGGACTTGAATAGATAGTTGTTTGTGATACTTCTTATCATAATAACTAGGGACATGTAATGCATAGGCTATTTCTTGGTGCTTAAATTCATTATATTGTTTATAGTTTGTCAATTGTTCATTTTTGTTTGTTAATGATTATTTTTTGGTTGTGCGTTATTTGTTGATTAATTTTAGATGGTGATATTCCTTCATGATATTTTTTTTTCTATGTAATGGTGTTTTTATCTTATAATATAGATATTATAAATATTGTTATGATCATTTAGATTGGTTAAACGTGGTATTTGTCATAAATTGTGATATGATATGTTTTTTTTTTTAAATAAGTTTTTGGTTATTTGAGATTTAATGTATTTTAATTTTTTTATAAAAATGGTAATTGAAATTTGAAAAAATATTGCAATGATTATAATATATAATAGGCTCTTTTAAGTGTAAATTTTTTAATTTTCTTACAATCTATGTAAATTTAAAAATTTCACTTTAAACATGAGGTTTTTTTGGATCTATTTCCTGTGAACCTTTGACACTAAGATTGAATTTGAAAAATTAACAAATCTGAAAAATGATTTATTGCAATGGTAAATATGTCACTTTACCTTCTAGATGCTTGTCAATTCACTTAACAATTTATACTCAATGTTAGGTCCAATCAACAAGCATAATTAGTGCTAGAAACAACTCAATCATCACGATAATGTAACCTAAAATTCAAATTTGCATGTACCATATATATATATATATATATATAGTACAAGTATATACCAACAAATCAATACATGCTAGTACAAGTCAAGTTTTCCAAACCCCAACTAGGGCATCAACCAAAATAGAAAACCCTAGTCATCAACTCCTCCTGGCTAGGAATCTTTCCCAACTAAAGTTGGTCGATGCACCAAAGATCTATAATAAGAAAATTTAACACATTGACAAGTATTCCTTGGCACATGCACTTGCATCACACAAGTGTACATGATAGTTCCCATGTCTTCTCCACATCAAGCACTCCAAGTAGCATCAGGGCTTCCAAATGCGACAAAACCATGGTCTTCTTCTCTCATAAGAACTACTAGAACAAGTGATCCCTTTTATCCTCTATAGTTTCTCTAAAACCCTAGTTTCCTTCTCTTATGTGAGCAAAAACCCTAACCATAATCATCCTTTGGGTTCCCTCAAGAACCTTGGTGCTCAAGACAAAAAGAGAAAATGAAAATGAAGAAGAGTACAAAGAGGTTCACACTATCTCTAACTCTCTAATGCAAGCATGTGATTACAAGAATGAATATGATCAATGGATCATTCTCCCTTTGTGTATATGAAAGAATAACAAGTGGACCTAGTCCAACAACCTATCTACACACTAAATAAGCTCACATGTGAAGTGCTCCAACTCTAGGTCACATGTTAAGATCCAAGGCACGTGCATTTAACAACCAAGGGTCCAAGGAAGAACACTACGTGAATGTGTCTAACACTCCTCCAAAGGCCTCCAATGGTAAAAAATTTCATCCCAAGCAATGTGTACCTATGAGTCCCACTACCCACATGATCACTCCTTAATCGAAACATCCTTAAGTCAAAAAACAAGCCTCCATGTAAGCAACCAAGTGACCTCATGTTATCTATGGCTCAATTCCCTCCTCCAAGATGCCCAATGCTCCTTCTCCAAGGAACTTATCATGTACGCAAGCAATTAACCTCTCCATGTGCACATCATGAAGTATGTCATCACTCCCTCTAGCTATCAAACACTCCAAGGAGGTGTTCCACATAATCATCAAGATAAGGTCCAATCATTCTTGAGTAAATTATCTCCATAGTGTATGTTGTGATGGTACAACCAAGGGTAATCAACATGTCATGTACCATACATCACATGAAGCAACCTCGAGCATGGTGTAAACACTTTTGAAGTAACCTCAAAAGCTAACACTCCCACTTTATGAGGAAAGTGAAACAAAATTCTTTCAAATATATATTTAATAATGTTTTTAATAATTTTTATTATATGAATGAACATAGTTAGTCAACATACATATAGTATAATAGTGAAGATTTATGTCTCATCACATGTCGTGGGATATACAATATTTATTAATTACTTAGACTAATTATTATTTACTTACATATATTCTATTTGGTACGTTACAAGTCATCCCTCCTTGGAATACTTCGTCCTCTAAGCATTGTTATTTTGATGACTATATTTCTTGAATTTATTGGATTATTCATAAGGATTTTCTTATTCTTTTTCACCTTTGATATTGGTGCGATGAATCTTGTATGCTACACTTCTGTCAATTTGGTGTCAATATGGTACTAGAATAAGTTGACCCTTCTGAATTTCTACTTTGATATTTCCATGATGAACTTGTGTGGTCATGTTGATCTTTGGTGTTTTTGCATGCATTGGTATGTCACTATTCTCTATATGACATATGGTTTCCTTAGTGATGATTGATGGATCTTTAAACATAGTTGAATATGTCGCTGATGACATGTCATTAAGTTGTTTCTTGAATTCAACTTATGGATTCTCTTTGATTGATAAAATTTCATTAGAAATAACACTCTGGCCTTTAGTTTCACTTGACTCTATTATGGTCTCCTTATATGTAGTGGGAACATTTAAAAACTTACTTAATTCAATCAGATTGGTTAATGTATCTTTATTTGTAGTTTTGACCTCTACTTTCGTGATTGAAACACCCTTACATTTTTTATTTTTATTTTATTAAATCATGTTTGATTAAGATTTTTCAACGATTTATTTCCTTGTTTTTATCTGCCAATATCTTCTCTAATTGTTTCTTGGCATCCTTTTGTTCTTGGATTCTTGATCTCATTGAATTGCAACATCCTGTAGATAATCTATATCTTCGTGTGTCGAAGAATCTTCTGGAATTTCATATTTTACATAATCATGATAATTAGGATCATTTTCAATTCCTTTATTTTCATCATTATACTCTTCTACATCTTCATCTTCTTCACCATTGTCATTGGCATAATGTTCATATTCATCAATATCCGATGCATCTGTATCTTCATTTTCGTTATTGTGTCCTCCACATCTTTATTTTATTCACCATCTCTATCATATTCCTTATAATAGTCTTTCCTTCAGTTTGGGCCCCTAGTATGGTTTCTGGTTCATCTTCGCTCTGGATTTTCACTGGGATATTTAATAGATTTAACAGTTGTGTGGACATTTATGCAACTCAATTATATCCCTTATATGGACTAGTTGCTCACATGAGTGACAAAATATTCATTAGTTTATGGTGCATATGCATATTTATGACTTGGCATCCCAATTAGGGTACTTCATTTGAAACATTGGTTCTTACCCTTCCTTGTATATGATGGCGTGATCCTTCAGTGATGGGAAATATAAGGAGTCGATCAATATGATTTTTTATTTTCTTTTGTCCCGTGTGTAGTAGCGATCCTTTGGTGAGGAGGAATGTAACTAGGTGGTCAATATTGTTTTTCTTTTGTCCTAGGTTTAGTGGCAATTTTGAACTTCCCCATCCCATAATGAGGGTTCACTATTTGATCAATGGATGTTGTCTTCAGACTCGGATAATTTCCAACCTTTGACTTTAAATGGTCTGCCATGGTTTTATCCTCATATTTTTCTTCTCTTGCTATCTTTTTGTTCATATGCTCTTCCATGTATTCAGTTTTATCTTCATGGTCACTTAATTTTACCATGATTCCTTTTCCATCTTCCTGGACTTCATCTTCAACAATCATTTCTTCCTGGTTTGGTTCTTGCCTAGTTTCTTAATTGCCTTCTTTTTTGCTTTGTTTTTTACTATCTTGAATGATATCATCATTATTATATGTATTTGATGACAAATGCAGCTTCGATAATGAGAGATGGTTTCTCATACTATTGTTACGATTTTGGAGGCCTCGAATTTAGCTTTAAATCACAGGACTTCATCTAGTCTTTTGGTATATACTTTAAAGTCCTTATGATATGCTTGTATTGTAGCGAGAATTCTAGATTCAGATTCACTCTCGTTCTTTTTCATTGAGTCTTTATGAGTGCCAATAATCTCTCTCATGGTTTCTTGTATTCATCTTTGGAGGGTTTTAGAGGGTGTGAAGAATTAATTATTAAAATGAATAATAATAATAATAATAATAATATTATATTTTTTTGAAATGGATGGAAACTAGGGTTTTAAACCCTAGGAAATTGAGGAGGAATTTGGAGTTGGGAGGCATTGGAATGGAGGGAGATGGTGGTGTCGAGGCGCATGAGTGCGAAGATTGAGGAGAAACAAAAGTGGAAAAGTGTGGGAAAGTGTGAAGAGTCTAGAGGAGGATGGAGGGTGAGGCATGGGAGATCACGGAAGGAACGAGCGAGATGAGGGCGTACAATGTGAAATGAGGAGCATAGGAGATGAGAGCGATGAGGAGTGTGTATATGTGAGAAGGTGGATGGAATGTGTGGAATCGCATGACTACAGACAAGGGAATGGGGACTAGTGAATGAAAGAGTAGTGGGAGGAGTGAGCACTAGTGTGGAGTGTTGGTAGGTTGGATTGGAGGAGAAATGGTGAAACAAATGACAGCGTGGAGTGGTGTGAAGGTAGTATATGAGTGATCATGTGGTGCAGTAGGTATGAAGCGATTAGTGTAGTGGGTCGAGTACGCTGGTGTGAGTGCGTGAGGTGGATGGGGATTGAAACACATAGGAGTGATGAAAGTTTGAGTAATGTGAGCAACATGGAGTGGAGAGGGATGAAGAGAGAGGAATGGAGATGGGAGGTAGGGAGTTGTGTGAAATGAGTGGGCCAAGAGGGAATGAAGAGGGGAAAGAGGGAATGAAGAGGGGAGTGAGAGGGAATGAAGAGAATGGAGAACCGAAAGCTCTGATACCACTTGAAAGAGAACTATTTCAAATATATATTTAATAATGTGATGATATGAATTTGCATAGTTGATTGGCATGCATATAATATAAGACTGAAGAGTTGTGTCTCATCACATGTCATTATTACATTAGCATATACAATATTTATTAATTACTTAGACTAATTATTATTTATTTACATATATTCTGTTCAGTACGTTACTAAAAGTGTTTTTACAAACACCTATATTCTCCCTAAACATATCAAACTTTCCTTTGGATAAGGGCTTCATCAAAATGCCAAAAACTTACAGCTCTTTGGGAATATAATCAAGGGACAACACCCTTGTGTACCCTTTCTCTTAGAAAATGATAGTATATGGTAATATGCTTGGATTAGTCATGGAATACAATATTATCATAGGGCTTGATCCAACTTTGATTGTCCCAATACACAATTGCTGGTTCCAACTCCATCTATCCCAACTTAGCTACTATTTTTTGAAGTTAGACTACCTCACAACTCCCTGAACATGGTACTATGCACTTTGCCTCTACTAATACTAGTGCAAAAAAATTATACTTATTGTTGAACTAGGATATCATACATGATCCCAAGTTTAAACAAAATTTGGAAGTGCTCATGCGAGGGTTGAACCTCCAATATAGTATAAATCATAAAATCCATGATGTGTTATATACCTAATGCCATAATAAACCGTGCCCTTCAAGTACCTAAGTGCATGCTTCACAACTAGTCGATACCTCCTTGTGGATTGGTAGCCCCAGCTCGGGGGTGGCTCTATCAAATAAATATATGGCTTAATAGAGCCTACGACTGGGAATAACGTCCTTGGTTTGCATCCATTTGGCCATGTTTTCCAATAAGTTCATTATGTGTATAATGAATGCTATTTATTTTTTATTGTATGAATTACTGCCATCATTTGAATTAAGTGAACATATTTAATGGCAATGGCGAATGTTTTCTTATGGGAATGGTTTGTTGGTTGTCTTATACGTCTTATGAGTGATTATATCATAATTATTTCTGTTGCAAATATTTATTTAAAATCAATATAAAAATAGAAATGCATAGCATAGACAAATTCAATCTGCAGAACTAGCAGCCCATGGCCCCTAAGTCACCATGAGGTCGTTGGGTACATGGCAATTTGGTATCAGAGCCCAAGTTTGGAGCACTGGGACTGTATGGGCTATATTTGAATTTTACAGGTATAATTATAGGTTGAACAGGAAGTGTAAGATGAAATATATCAGATAAAATACTAGGAGAATCATGTTTAATTTTCCATGGTAAAGTTTAGAAGGAATTCACAGTGACAACTATGAATTTCAGTCGATTTTGGACGAAACTATGCATCAATACTTAGACAAAATTTCATGTTTTGTTAAAATACGAGCAATGTGAGTTTAAATGTCCTAGATCACAAATGGACCAAATCAACGGCTCGTATCCTTTCAGGCTCATGAAACTGCTCAAAATTTATTTTAATAAGCATGATCCTAAAAGAAAACCACTAAGGAAAAATGCCATCATCGAAAGCATCCAGGCTCTAAAAATTTGTCTATCCAAACCACTTCTTTGTCTATCCTGAAACCGCCAAAGCACCTATTCAGCACCAATTTTTAAATGCCAGCTGCGATGTTCAACCAACCTTGGAAGGCGCATAAGTTTTAATGATGCCACATGATGGGACAGAAATAAGTGACATGTTAGTCTCAGAGTTGCATGATGATCAATGTAGGAGAATATCTTGAGGTGAATATTAACGATACTTAAGTGTTCAAGATTGTGAAGGTACTCAAAATTTATTTTAATAATTAGGATCATGAAATGAAACCACCAGGGACACGTGGCATCATCCCAAGAGTTTGAGATAAAAAAAGTTGTTTTCCTAAAACATGACTTATCCGAGCATGAAACCATTTACTAGTAGGTGGGTGACATGGCTACGTCACGTGGTGACACATAAGACTATTTGACACCTCAAGAGATAATTTTCCTACCACATCAGCACCATGCCATGTCAATAAAAAAATTAGAAAAGTTATTTAAAAAAAGCGTGGAGCCAAAATTTTATTTTAGCCATAACAAGAGCAAATTATATTAGAACTTGATGAGACTTGTGGGATTTCAATGCTATTTTTGGAGGATACAGGACTTTCAGTGAGGAACATGGCTCCATTCTATTTATTTTTTACAGAAAGTTGGATTTAGTGGGTTTTAAAGGTGCGTAGCCTTGTTGATGTAATTGTAACTTTTGAATGTATTCACTTGTATATCTTATGTATTATACCCTGATTTTTATTCCAGGAAGTGTTTGTAATGTAATTGAGTCATGTCATGCCCCGATGTTTCGATCGAGAGTTTCTATAATGTAAACAAGTCATGTCAAGTCATTGTGGGTAACCCTCCTATTGTTCAAGGGTTAAAGTCCTCGCAGTTGTGGGGCCCTAGGGTTATTAGACTATCCTAGAGAAGTCAACCCTAGGTGAGTTATTGTAAGTCGGGGCAATAGTCCCCACCATCTAAGTCAAGGTTATCCCTCCTTGTTGATCAGAGGGCAAAGTCCCCACAAGTTGTGGGGTACTAGGGTTATTAGACTCTCCTAGAGATGTCGGCTCTAGTAAGTAATTGTTAAGTGAGGCCGACATGTTGGAGTGGAAATTAAGTGAATGAAAGAATATAAATAGAGAGTGAGCCTCTCTATTTATCACACACATACTCACTCACTGGGGCGCATGAGTGAGAGAGAAGTTGCTAGGACAAGAGAGAGACTACTGTTGTCGAGAGATCATCTTACTGTTTTTGGGGTTTTACTTTTGGTGCTGATTCTATCTCTGAGGAAGTTGCGGGGTTTTCTCCTTTATGGTTTCCCTGAGGAATATCTTTGTGTTCATTGTCTCTTGTGTTTTATTGATGTGCATGTTATTCTCTCAGATAAGATCCTAAGATCATAATGCTAGCTTGAATGATAAAAATCTAATAAGCCTGAGGATGGACGAGGGCCTGGTTGAGGCCCAAATTGTTATGGTGTGGTTGTGACCCAGGAAAAAAGATAAATATAGAGCTTAGAGGAAAATTTCAAAAGGATGTGAAGTCAGGAGGTGAAAGAAAGCCAAAATCCACAATTTGGGCGCGGTCAATTTTTGGAAATTTGAAGGAGACAAAAGTGGCCCAAGAACTCATAACCATAAATTTTTCTGATTTCAACATTTGATCTACTCATCGATCTAGACAATTTTTCTTATAGGAAAATTTTCCAGAAATGCTTCGTTTGGGAAATAACATTTTTCAGTAAAAAATTCCAAGTCTTGGGGAGATGTAGAAATTAAAAGTTGTTGATTTCAGAATTTTAGAAAATTTGATGGGAACTTCATATTTGAATGATTAAAGTGTTTTTGTACTCATAATTATATGGGCTATCAACACCAAATTAAAAAAAAACTAATTGCTTAATGATTTTCTTCTACAGGTCTCAAAAGTTCACCTTTCAGAATAAATGCAACTATAGCCTTCTTTATTATAAAAGGAAGTAGTTCTTCTTACAATAAATTCACAAAAAGATACCATGGAAAAGTCCATTCTAACATCTACTTCCCCTTTACTTTTACAAAAAACAAAATGACTCTTGAGATGCCCTCCAACCTTTGGGCTTCCTCGACTCTTCTTTTACAAAAAATTGTCCTTCAGTTCATGCACTCAAAAAGGAATAAATACAAAATATTAATTAATCTTCAGTTTATGAATAAGACAAAACTAGGTGGGCCCAGTTGGTTTTTTTACAAAAACATCCCAAGCTTGTGCCTACTCATTGATGACTTGGAACTATGCAGGTTCCAATACTCGAACTGCCACCTCATGCTTTGACAATTGAGATTCAATTTCCTTCATCTTTGGTGTACTCTGTCTCAATGATTCTTCCAAATTGAGTTTGTGACCTGATGCTTGTATAATCCACAAGTTGATGTGTTCTTCTCTAACAGCTTCAAGCCTGGATATGATTTCTTCTCCCTTCTGCAACCTCTCTTGCAAATTCTTTAGATGTTCTTCCTTGGCTGGGAAAAATTGATCTGGGGAGTCTGTTAGAATCATACACTGATTGTGAACTAGATGTATGCCTTTGTAAAATTTAGCGCATTTCTCAATAGTTTTCTCAATGGCGGTGTTTAATCTGACCGTCATTCTACAACCAAAATTTAGTATGGCTAACTCCATTTAAGTCTCCCTGCAGATTTCTGAGGCATGTTAGCTGGAAAGGTTGAATGGGTCTCTATCCATGTTAATTGATTCTTTACAAGTCCTACTACATCTGATAATATTCTCCAGAATTGCGTTGAGCTGAATTATAGCTCTTTCAACCTGTCCTCAATTTTCTTAACTCTATACACCTCCCCTGCAAGGCTCAACAAAACTTGATTTATCTCTTTATGCAGCATCGAGGCTTGATTCCGGAATGGAGTGAGGTCCATCTGTTTCTCCTTTGCCTCTTGAATTTGTTCTCACAGTAAAAGATTATGAGCTTCTAGCTCTTCTATTCTCTTGCTTGTTGCATCTCCTTTCTTTTCTGCATCCTCCACTTACTTCTCAAGGTCTTTCTTTTCTCCCTCAATGATGTTTACTGACAATACTAGAGCATCTTTGTCAGATTGTAAAATTTGACAAGCCTCTTTTGATTTCTCAATTTCACTAAGAATGTCTGCATGTTTCCTTTTCAGATTCTGACCTTCCCCTCTTTCCTTCCTCAAAGTTTCTTTTATCTGGCCCTAACCTTTTCTTGTATTCCTCCAAATCATCCACCATTCTGTCCACATTATCTACATTGGAAAGGGCTGTTGCTGCACTTGCCTTTCAAGGAGTTTAGGGTCCTTGTCAGTCCCATGAGATATTTTCTTCTCTGTTCTCATCACTCCTTTCTTCTCCCCTGTGTCCACCTTCTTTTCTATTCTTTGCACAATTCTTTTCTTTTTATTGTCATAGAAGATTGTGTTGAAATTAGGTACCACTTGTTCCTCGGACGAGATGAAAGGGATTAGTTCAATCCCAAATGTTGGAGCTGGATTATCTTCTGTTGTGCTGCTAGATGGGACCGAGGCTCCTATCAGATCTTCATAAGACCGAGTCTGCTCCTGAATTGCACGATCGTGTTGATCTTGCTCCTTTTGTCGAAGTTCTTTAGCTGCACTTTCTTCTTGTTCTCTTTCTTTATCAGCTATCTCCAGTCTTAACCTTTCCTCTTCTTCTTGCCTCTTTTGAGTCTCTTCTTCCTAATTCTTTTTTGTAGCTTCCTCTTCTGCTAACCTTTTCTCGGATTCTTCTTTCTCTTTCTCAGCTTCTTCCTAGACTTTCTTTGCACAACCTCTTCCTGAGCAAACCACTGTTCTACTTCTTGCGAAAGTTTGAGTGCTTCTTCTTCTCTTTTCCTTGCTGCCTCCTCTTCTTGCTTCTTTAGCTGCTCAGCAGCTCGTCCCTTTCCACCTACTGTGGTTATCTTTTGCTTAAATCTTCTCCTCAGGGCTGTCATATTTTGTGCATTTCTGAATATCTCTTCGTCTTTATGTTAGGAACCCATGTCAATCCTTCTCTTTACCGTGTTAGTATATTGTTGTTGGACGCATATGCTTTGTAAGTCATCCCATAGTAATTGTTGATCCATAGTTTGTGTTATTGTTGTGGGCGTATATGCTTTGTAAGCCTCCTGTAGTATTTGTTGATCCATAGTTTACATTGGCCCATGGTTTTGAACCATAGTATTGGCGCCTATTTTTAGTATATAAGTGTGTGTTGAGGCCAAGGAAGGCACCGTGAAGTTATTTTGTATTGAGTTTGCTCAAAGGAGGTTGCCCCCTCGAAGTGGCCTGCGATTAATATAAAAGTGATTTTGAGTTCTGCTGCTATATCGTGTATTTTGATTAATTATTTGCTGCAGGGTCCTCACATATTGTATCAGAGCACTTTCTTGGGCTCGTTGGGTGAAATTTCTGCCCAAATTTTTTTTCGCTTCTG
The DNA here is from genome assembly GCA_001517045.1 of Pseudotsuga menziesii. Taxonomy (NCBI): domain Eukaryota; kingdom Viridiplantae; phylum Streptophyta; class Pinopsida; order Pinales; family Pinaceae; genus Pseudotsuga; species Pseudotsuga menziesii. Next base: position 236,845 of record LPNX010867193.1, read on the forward strand.
TTGCAGGTTCGGATCTGGGAATAATCCCTATCCGCTT
>LPNX010867193.1:237104-261270 GCA_001517045.1 Pseudotsuga menziesii
AATTTTTCCACCGTATTCCTTTCCTCATTCTGCTTTTTGTCCCTCTCTACCAAATTTTCTCATTCTTTCACCCCGCTCCTAAAATCCCCATTTTTTGCTTCCTTATCCTTTCGACAATGTCCAAAACTTACTCAAACCCAAATTACCCTTCCGATTTTTTCCCAAATCTAGATTTTCCTCTACTGAAACAGTTTATGTTTTTGTTTTTCTACCCACTTCCCCCCCCCCCCCCCCCCCCAAAAAAAAAATTAAAAAAATAAAAAAATATCCTGGTTATGGTTGTCACCCGCACAGGAGCAAAAGCCATGGAGGAAGCACTTGCAGCCATTCAAGCCAAACTCCAGGAACTGGATGAAAAATTTCTCGGTCTCCATCTTAAGCATTCAGCTATGAACACCAGACGACAGTACGATTCTTCATCAGACAATGGGTTCTCTTCTTCCAACAATTTTCGCGGTATGAAGCTAGATTTTCCTCGCTTCAATGGTACTGATCCGACTGGATGGATCTATCGTGCAGAACAGTATTTCAGTCTTCATAATGCTTTTGATGTCAACAAAGTTCCACTTGCCTCCTTTCATTTGGAACATGAAGCTCTTCAATGGTATCGTTGGTATATCAAGGCTCATGAAGAGCCAAAATGGCTTGATTTTTTCCAGCTCCTTTTGCAACGATTTGGTCCTGGTGCTTTTGATGACTTCACAGGAGCTCTCACTAAACTTCGCCAAACTGGCACTGTGAAAGAGTATCAAACTGAATTTGAGAAACTAGCTAATCACACTGAAGGATTACCTGATGACTTCTACCGGAGTTGTTTTATCAGTGGTCTAAAGGATGCAATTCGCTCTGAGGTCAAAATGTTCAGTCCCAACACAATGATGGAAGCCATGGGGTTGGCTAAGTTGGTAGAAGACAAGATGGCAGCCCAACAGCGCTCCAAATCCTCTTTTGTTCCCTTCCGAAATATGGGTTCTCAATGACCTCCCATTCCGCCAGCTCCGTGCTCACCTCCAATCAAGCATTTGTCTGAAACAGAGATGCAGGCACGCAGACAAAAAGGGATTTGTTATAATTGTGATGAGAAATTCACTCGGGGACATCGATGTGTTCAACAAAAGCTCTATCTCTTGGATGTGGATTCTCCACCTGCCTCTGAAATTGGTGAAGAAGCTCCCGATCCAATGGATGCTCCGGTTGACATTCAAGAGCCGCCTACTGACCCTCCATCTCAAGGCGACCAGCCAGAGATATCCCTCCATGCTTTAGCTGGAGTCACTGCCCCCCAAACAATGCGGGTACGCGGTTAATTCAAGAAGCTTCCTCTTACCATACTCATTGATTCTGGAAGCACTCATAATTTCATTGACCCTCGAATCGCCAAACAAGCTGATTGTTTTATACATCCTTGCTCCAACTTTGAAGTCATGGTTGCCAATGGGGGCACCTTACCTTGCAAAGGGAAGTGTTGTAATGTGTGTATCTCTATGGGAGATTATAACCTCTGCTCTGACATGTTTGCCTTGACCTTAGGCGGATGTGATGTGGTTTTGGGCGCTCAATGGCTGCGCACACTTGGCCCCATATTATGGGATTTTGCTGAACTTTGGATGCAGTTCTTCCCCGATGGACACAAATACACATTGAAAGGATTAGTTCACATCGCATGGAAAAACTCCTTAGGAAGAGTTCCCATGGTGTCATCGCTCAGCTCCATTCCATTTAAATGCAACCATCAGCGGCCCCCACTACTCCTTTGGATCTCCAACAAATTCTGGATCGATATACAGGTGTTTTTGCTGAACCAGTGGGACTTCCACCTTCACGACCAGAGGACCATTGTATTCAGCTCCTTCCTGGAAGCATTCCTCCCAACATCAGGCCCTATCGCTACCCATTTCACCAAAAAACAGAGATTGAACTCCTCGTAAGGGACTTACTGAAGCAAGGTATTATTCGCCCAAGCACAAGTTCCTTTTCTTCACCAGTTCTTCTTGTCAGCAAAAAAGATGGGTCATGGCGCCTCTGCATTGAATTTCGAGCACTTAATCACCTCACCATCAAGGATAAGTTTCCAATGCCTGTTGTTGATGAGCTTCTTGATGAGTTTCATGGTGCTCAATTTTTCTCCAAGTTGGATCTTCGCTCTGGGTATCATCAAATTCGGGTTCATGAGGATGATATCCCTAAAACAACTTTCCACACACATGATGGCCACTATGAGTTTTTGGTCATGCCCTTTGGTCTCACTAATGCTCCTTCCACATTCCAGGCCTTGATGAATAAAATATTCCGACCCTATTTGCGGAAATTCATTCTGGTATTTTTTGATGATATCCTCATCTACAGTAAAACATGGGCTGAACATATCCAGCATCTGGCTCTTGTAATGCAACTTTTCTCTGATCATCATCTCCATGCTTCTCCGTCAGCTGGACACTCTGGTTTTCTCAAAACGTATGAACGGGCACGACGCAAATTCTTTTGGCAGGGCATGAAAAGGACAATTCAATAGATGGTGGTTGAATGTGATACCTGCCAGGGCAATAAGAGTGAAACAACACCCCTTCCGGGATTGCTCGAACCCTTGCCCATACCTACCCGGATATGGACCGATATTTCTATGGATTTCATTGAAGGGCTCCCTAAATCTGGAGGGAAGACTGTGATTTTGGTTGTGGTTAATCGCCTCTCCAAATATAGTCATTTTTGTGCTCTTAGCCATCCCTATACAGCTTCCTCCATTGCTCAAATTTTCCTGGACCAGATCTTTCGTCTTCATGGAATGCCTTCTTCCATTGTCTCGGATCGTGATGCGACTTTCACCAGTCATTTTTGGACAGAACTCTTTCACCACACTGGCACCAAACTGAAGATGAGTTTAGGTTATCACCCCCAAACGGATGGTCAGACTGAAATTATCAATAAATGCTTGGAAACTTATCTTCGTTGCTTCTCCTCTGAGCAACAACATCAGTGGGCAAAGTGGCTCCCTCTCGCTGAATGGTGGTACAATACCTCTTACCACACTGCCTCTAAAATGACTCCATATGAAGCAGTTTATGGTCAGGCACCGCCAATTCTTCTTCCTTACACCCCCAGCAGTTCTCCCGTTCAGGTAGTTGACGCGGTCCTTCGAAACCACGATGAGGTTCTTCGCATTTTGTGCGAAAATCTTCACATGGCAAGAAATCGCATGAAGCAACAAGCTGATCAACACCGTTTTGAGCGCACTTTTGAAGCCGGTGATATGGTTTTTCTTCGTCTCCAGCCTTACAAGCAATCCTCACTAAAACTCAAAGGGCGTCATAAGCTCGCTCCAAAGTTCTATGGGCCATATAGGATTCTTTAGAAGATTGGGTCTGTTGCTTATAAATTGGAACTTCCGCCTTCTTCTTGCATTCATCCACTATTTCATGTCTCTTGTCTGAAGAAATTTCTTGGCACCAACATCAAAGGCCAAACTATTTTACCAGGACTGGATAATGAAGGATCCATCTTTTTGGAGCCGGAGGCTGTCCTCAATAAGCGCACTTGTCAGCTTAGCTCTCGCTCTATCACAGAGGTCTTAATTCAATGGCACGGAATGCAGCCCGAGGATGCTACGTGGGAACCACTCCTTCAGATTCAGCGGCAATTTCCACATCTAAAGCTTTGAGGACAAAGCTTTTTCTAAGGGGGAGGGGATGTTAGGAACCCATGTCAATCCTTCTCTTTACCGTGTTAGTATATTGTTGTTGGACGCATATGCTTTGTAAGTCGTCCCATAGTAATTGTTGATCCATAGTTTGTGTTATTGTTGTGGGCGCATATGCTTTGTAAGCCGCCTGTAGTATTTGTTGATCCATAGTTTACATTGGCCCATGGTTTTGACCCATAGTATTGGCGCCTATTTTTAGTGTATAAGTGTGTGTTGAGGCCAAGGAAGGCACCGTGAAGTTATTTTGTATTGAGCTTGCTCAAAGGAGGTTGCCCCCTCGAAGTGGCCTGCGATTAATATAAAAGTGATTTTGAGTTATGCTGCTATATCGTGTATTTTGATTAATTATTTGCTGCAGGGTCCTCACACTTTATCCCAATAATTTGTATATTCGAAATGCACCTCAGCTGCTGCACAATAATTGGCAACTTTGTCTTCAGAGTCATTCTTGTGAAAACTTATCTCTCTGAAGTGAAAGTACTCTAATTCCTTGACAAAATCTATTGCACTCTTTACCTTGGTGAACTTATAACTTCCAATGTAGAAAGGGAGTGGGGGGTATATAGTTTTATTTTGATAAAAAGGGTAATTACCGATCCCATCAATGTATATTTTCCTCACCAGTTCTTCGTGAACAACATAGTCAGTAGCGTATTTTGGTAGAAATGAAGGGGCCCTTGTCCCACCAAACATTCTCAAATATAAGCCTTCTTCTGTCAGGTAGTAGTGGCCATTATCCTATACAATTTTCAAAGCCTCTTCGGACATGCAATCACATTCAGTCAGGAAGATTAATCTATAAAGTGGCATGATGAAGTCCTCACAAATACTTTGATAATGGCTGAAATATTTGTGTGCCCAGAACATCTGATATGCAGTATAAACTGAGGTTTTGGTCTTATGCCACTGGAACTTCAAGGTTGGGAATGTCTGTGTGTACAGAATACAATTGATCAGAAAAGAGCTCATGTAGAACTCTGATTTCTTTTGTGAGACTCCTCCTAGTGCTGCAATTATGCATGAGGATAAATGATTAGATACTATGTTGGCCCAGTTAAAGATGGTGCCTTAGGTGGATACAAAGAAAATTACTGGTACGCAACTCAGTTTGTAGTTCTTCCCGTTTGCGCGCCCAAAGATCTTGTTCAACATTAAGGCTATCAACCTATAACGAGTACGCAACTGTGTAGTTTTGTATTCTCCAAAAGGCCTGGTATGAAAATTCTTCCCGGGAATCATCATCTTTCTCATATTGTCCATGACATCCAGTTTAAGACTCTTTAACCATTCCTCTATCACATAAATTTGGGGGGTGGGAATTTTGCAAGCTTGAGCCACATAAGCCGGGCTATATGCGGCATAACCTTGTCCTTTGATGTTTTCCAAAATAATCTTTGTTACATCAGCTCTCGGGAGAATCCAGCCTATCACTTCTGAACATGGAAAAAGCTTTGGTCTAGTGGAAACCTTCATGATGACTGACCTCTCAATATTGGCATAGATGGGTAGATCTTCCAATCCCGCATCTGGAACATTTCAATTTGTGATCATCCGATACATTTAACCCCATTTTTACTTAGGTTCAATGCCTATGACAGCTTTAGTATCTTCATATATAACCTTAACTTGGGTTATTACCTCCATTTTTGGCTCTTCGTCCGCGGCTTGCACCTTCTTCTTCCCCTTTTTATGCATATTGCTATATGAATGATGAAACTATTTTGATCATACCAAAGCATGCTAGATTAAATCCATTTCAAAAAAATAGTTGCAACCTAACAAACTCAATACCAAAACAAAAATCGATATCATCATACTACATGTTAACCAGTCTCACTTCCACTACTAAAATGCGTTTTCTTGTATATGAGGAAATAAACAACAATCGGGCTTAAGCTTTCAATAGATGGGTTCGAACACAAGTCACAGGCAAAAATTCTACTGCACAGGCCCTAGGGCTTCCACTACGTCAATACACAAACTGATATCAATACCACCGATGGGAAAGACCCCTAAAATGCTCAGACTGCTAATCCTTTAAATGAACAAACATGGGTTTTACCCTAAGAAGAAAATACCTCCCCCGGCATCCCACAAAAATATTACCTCAACTGACCAATGGCCACAATTCTGCCATAATATGATCAAGGAGATGGGGGAGTGGTGCAGATGGCGAAATGCTCATCTGCCCACTGACCTCTTTCTATCAATGAAAGTCAAAGAAAAAATCATGGTAGGCCGCTGAGAAAAGAAAACCAGGGCAGGTGAAAGAAACGACAGCCTTAGCTTATCCGAACAAGGTCATACTCAATAAAATGAAATATCGATTGTAGCGTTCAACGCCGCCCCCCACCCCCCCGCGGAAAAGAAACCAACCTAACCCTACCAATCCTTGCTAAAAAAAATTCTAAGTAATGGGCTAATTGAAAAGATCCTACCTGGAATGCTGAAAATGACCTAGACAAGCACAATCCTTGCTAGCTAACAAACCACTCATATACTGATAGCTCCGCAGCTCCAAATTGCTAACAATAAGGTGAAACAATGACTATGAAAATCCTCATTACGGGATTTTATAGGCTTGGCGTAGGTTGTTAATAAAATTCGGGCATGAGACTCCGTAAGCACCCAAATTGTATCAGAACAAAACCTGATAGTGGACACGAAAGCCGCGGGTGACTAGAGACTAAGACGCCAAGATGGATGACAGTATTTAACAACCAATCAGCAAGTCAAATGACTAATCCCACACTAGTATCGAAACTAACTCCGGGAATACATCAGATGTGCTTTGGACTCCTCATCCGCAACATCGGCCAGACAAAACATTAAGCTCTCGGAACGCTTGGGAAGAAAACAATTGACAAGGTGAATAAAATAATATCAGACTTCCATGAATATAGGAAATGAAAACAACAAGAGAGACCTGAGGTTTCAGAAAGGATCTGGACTAGGCGCCCGAGGCCTTCAACAATTGTTTTCTGATGTAATAGTATACGAAACACTCAATCTGTCGGAAGGACTCTTCGGAAGCGCTCGACAAAGAGCATCAGTTGGCTAGATCACTATGCTTCTGATACATTGTAAGAACTCTCAAGAATCCATCCGATATATAAGAAAAGACATCTTCTTTTGCCAAACTTTAAGTCATGAAAGCAAAGCTCTAAGTCATGAAAGAAAAACTTCTGAGAGATAAAGATAAACTTTCAAAGCTTTTCCAAAAAACTAAAAGAGTAAGGGGGTCCCCTAAAAGTTAAGAATTTTTTTGGGATGGTAATTGCAATAGCAACATGTGGACCTCAGGGTTTGTGTCCCATAAATTAAAAGTATATGCAAAACAAATCAATAGCTCCTTCCAGGTAGTGATGGTTCTGCGTAGCTCTGCTGCTAGATACCAGGATCTAGGCATTTATTCCGAAGTATGAACAAAAGCATGGACCCACTCATCCTTGGGTCGTGATGCCCACAAATCCTGACATTCCATTAAATGACCAGTGTCGTCACTGCGCCCATCATATCACCCAGCAGGACAGGTCTCTGAATCACCGAAGTGCACCATCATCAATCGTCGACATTGTACCCATCCATGGGTTGCCGGTTTGTGAGCCACCCATCAGCGTGCTAGGGCAGTCTTCAATGCTTCCTCCAGCGCCAATAGCCTCCGTGGTTCAAATAATTTCTCTTCAAATTCTTGGAGGATTTTAGTCAACTCTGGTATCCCTTCATAAACTAGCATCTCGATGATCTCAGTCGCAACACGGCGTAGAGATTGTGTAATCAGACCACACTTTCTTAAAGACACCTCATGAAGCCGATTTTGCCAATTCTCTGAAGCATCATCAGAATCAGAGGACGCAGAGCTAGTGCTGCACCATCTGAGTTCACCATCGCCAGTAGGGTGGATATAGTCCTTGGAGGTGTTGTAGGCATGATCCAAACCTCTACCAACCTCATCCTTGATAGGTTCAATATACCATCGTCCCTCCTGAGGGTCCATGGGAGCAATGACTATGATATATTGGTTTTCGAATGTCATAAATCGCTTCTTGAAATTGATAACTACCATGCTATCATTGGCCCATCCAATCCCTAGTAGCGTACGATAAGAGCATCCACCATCAACTACTTCAATAACATCGAAATCAGCATATGTCTTCATACCTTCGACATCGACAACCAGGTTCGAGACACAACCAATAGGCTGAACCTTGTCCTGATTTGCTAGTTGCAGTTGCACAGGGGACCACCCCAAGGTTGGATTTCCTGTCAATTTCCAAGTTTGCTTAGTCAAAATATTCACATCCGACCCTAGATCTAGAATAACATAACCGACTTCGTAGTCCCCTATCTGGATGTTCATTCTCATCTCTTTACCTGTCTTTCTCTTCTGGAGGGAATTTACTACGAAATCCTTTAGCGGATGATCTCTTTGGCTCAATAATTTCTCAATATCACCGAGAGCCTTGGGATCTCTAGCTAACGACAGACAACTCTCAAACAATTGCTGTAAGGTATCATGTTGTCGCGATGGTCCTGCCTCTACAGAAGGATAAAAAATAGATGGCATTTCAACCACAGGTAACTTACCTGGATTCCTCCCAATTGCATGCTTGGCATGAAAGAACGTCTCCTTCTCTGTCATAATATCAAAGGCTATCTTTTTCTTCCCTGTGAGATGAACTTGTGGATGGGGTCCGTCTTCTCCAGTTGTCACACCTGCATGAGTGACAACAACAACATCGAAATCTTGGGATATGGGATCTGCTAGAATTGTTGCAACCGTGGATCCTTGATTCAGGTTTGGATCTGGATTCATGGGTGGATTTTGAATTGGTGGTAGGCTCATCAGCTGGTTTTGAGTCTACGGTGGGATCTGAGGCTGATTCTACAATGGCTGCTGGGTCTACACTTGTTTTTTTTTTGGGAACTGGTTCTGCAACTGAGGGATGTGCTGACCTACCACTTTGAAATCAACAGAGGGAAAATTTCAACATTATACTCGATTTCTATGCAGTATGTGCACTGTGCATGGGGACACTCCCTCTGATAGTGTCCAAATACACCGCAAGTGTAACACTGGATGGATTCCCAACCTATTTCGAAGTCTCCTCCTTGTTTCCTAAATCCTCCCTAGAATCCTCCTTGAAATCCTCCGGTTTACTGATACTGTGGTTGGGATAGCTGCTGCGGGGGATTTGGTTGCTACTGAACATAGTGCGTTGCTTGAACATACTGTTGTTGAGGCTGAGCAATCAACACCTGATTATACTGTGGTCATGGTGCAAATTGTGGTTGTGCTACGAACTACGGTTGCAATGCAAATTGCTGTTGTGGCTGCGACGGAATAAACTGCACTTGCGGAGGTGGTACGTATTGTACTGCTGGTTGTACCATCTGTGGCTCTGACGGCTGGACCATGTGAGGATCCTCACCCTTCACAAAATATGAATCATATGTTCTCTCTTGAAGTAGGTCATAAGCTCAACAGTCTTTATCCTCGTGCCCTACTGAGCGATAAAAGGAGCAATACAAACTTTTTGCCTTCATAACCATCTTCTGCATATAGCTAAAGTTTTCATGTCGATGCCCATATACCTGACATATGCGACACCATGGCACACCAATGCAATACAAAGGGTTCAACGCTCCTGATAGAAAATAATTTCGTAAATTCAGACATGTGTCTTTAGTGTGGCCATTCGTGCGACATCGCGTGCACCAGAGATCATCATGCTCTTCTTTTGCCTTCTTAATATCCTACAGCTGGAGCATCAAATTTGATAGCTACGCTTGAATCTAGTTCATGCCAACAACAGTCTCCCCAATAGGTGAAGCTTCTAACTTTATCCCCATCTCCTCGGCCTCATTCTGTGTCGTGATCTTTTGCTGCATTAACGGATATCTGATGTGTGGAACCAGTGCAACAATAAACCACTCCTTATGCTGAACATCGCTTATTTTAAAGCTGACTTGAGCCATCAACGTATTGAACTGTTGATCAAAATCCCAAATAGTTTCGTTCGAAAATTTCTTAATATCCTTGAGTTCGGTAATGTATTGGGCCTCAGATTTGGGTTTCTTAAATTCCTTAAATAGTCCTTCCTAGATATCATTCAGTGTTTTCGCTGGGGTTCCCTGGGGAACCTGAATGAACTTCATGTACCAGTCAAGCACACGACCCCTGAGGGTGGTCACCAATTGGCTTCTCTTGATATCATCATCCACACTCTATCTAGCAGTCCAAACTGCTTCACATAAGAACCAGTACTGCATCAGGTCATTAGTCCCGTTTCCATGGAATACAGGTAACTGCATCTCGTCGCTTGCCATTATGGGCGTTCTTCCCACAAATGGTGTTCTACTGCTAGAATTCTGCTAACATGTCGGACAAGGTGACATAAAATGCACTTTTCACCTGTTGGTGGAGTAGTGCGTGGAGGTGTGGACATGTTACTGCCAGGGTTTGAGCTTCCTGCTATCCTGAGCGTAGTATGGGTCTGGTCATCCTCATCGCCGCTATAGGGTCACTTTGTCCCATGTGGTTGTTCTTAGAGGTCTTGAATCTCGATCACAGCAGGACCTTCCCCTGTCCTTTGCCTCTTCTCTTGTCGAAACCGTGCTCCGCCCCTCGTACAACCACTTGTTTCCTCGGTGACCCTCACCGTCTCATCAGAACTCATACCCATCTGCCCCTTACCTTGCCATCTGCATTCCCTTTTTATCGATGTGTACACGGCCTCCGCACACCAGAGTTCCACTACTCGAGGTGCATTTTTAGAATACCCTTCTCGTAGATGAGCATATTAATAGATAATTGTAGAGACAACAAGAACCTACCTCGTGGCCCATTGAAGAACTCTCTTTCTGTTTCGCTGTATGCCTTATTGGTATTGACTACAAACTCGGTGATGTATCCTTCCAGAATACTATCCAACAATACTTCGACAACTCACGATGCTTTGTTATTGGTTTGTTCTAGTTCCTGGTTCAGTCTAGGGGTCCAGGATGTTGGCTCTCTACCTTGATGGTTATTCTTCTTATAAGTGAACTATGCTAGCCATTCATACAGTATGAACAAAAATTCACAAAAGAACCACTCATAGGGACCGTCGTAGATATATCTGTTCAGCCACCTGGGTGTCGACAACTTCGTATTTTGGTTCTCTGTTTCAATGAACTCTTGCAGTTTTGGATCAAACAACTCTTCAATCTCAGGTTTTTTCAGATGCCACAACATATCCTCCCTTCAGTTGCAATGTGGTCCCGGTAATAGAACCATTTGTTGGGGCGAGCCACCAACAAAGCCTCATCCTCAAGGGTTCCCACTCTGTCGATGCCCAACTAGCGTTCCCTGGGCACTGGCCTAGACAGGTTTGACCCTGCCTGGAAACACCCATAGAGCGGATGAAGTCTCACCCGAGATGTCGAGGGAGAGATGTCGGAACCAAGTTTTTGACAGTGGGAAGGGAGGGTATGTTCTCAACGATTGAACTTCATAATCAACAGATATTCTAGAGATAGCTTATCTGAATCACATCATACATTATAGATCTAATTACATAGCTAGTAAATCACTAACATATCGCATTACTTCATTCATCGTAGCAGTAACGTTCATTCATAAAACATCCATCATAGTCATTGCAGATCAAGAAGACAGAAAATACATAAGAAATAAGATCATTTCATAGCAACATCTGTCATTTCATATTACTTCTGTGCAACAAATCCAAGTTATACAATACTTCTTGACAGTAGGAGAATGATCACCACCCAGATTCACTAACTGACCAACATAGACAGAGCCAAAACTGCTCAAAGACAAAATGAAGTGACAAGGGCACACCTTAGATCACAAAAAGGATTGATCGCATGATTTGTTTTATCCATCCCTCCGTGGTCTCTCTTTTACAATTGCAATTCTAACTCTATATATAGGCTTGCACCTTTCATCCAAGGTCCACTTCTAACTAACTTCTAACAAACTAGTGACCTATATCCACAAAATGTGGTCAATTGGTACACAATTACATAAATAATTCCAAAAACAGTTATTCTTCCGCCTATCGCGCTGTTGTGTACCTTTGCGGTGGCATGTGAGCTTGCATAGCCTCCACAGTGTTGTGCAACTTACTTACCCAATACCCCTGTCAACAGGCCCCCAACACAGTCTTGTGGCTCGTCCTTGAGCCACAACAGGTCGACAGGGTGTACTCCATCGTCTTAGTCTTGAAGTCTGCGAACTGCTGCGAGATTTCGCAGACCTGGAGCCGAACGCGTTCGATTGTGTCCTGACAAGTGAGCAGGTCCTGCTTCAGTGGGTGCTCCTCCCCGACCTTGCCATCTATCATCTTCCAGCCTTCTTGGACCGCCTATGGTGCAGCAACTGCTTTCACGACCAACTTCCCACCAATGTTCTGGAATTCATCGAGCTGAGTGCTATGATTGCACTAATGTTCTTGGGCTCAAGTGGCTCGCTGCTGCAGGTCCTTCAGTTCTTCTGAGTGCATAATCTGAATCATAAGAGGCATTGTGTGTAGCGACGTCTTCAGTGTTGCTAACTGAGTGTCTACTTTCGGCGCTTGCTTGGCCAACTGCTCCAGTTGGTCATCTTGGAAGACACTTTGCCAGAACTGTGTCGTTTCGTCAACAATCATCTTTGCCTCCTACTCGATGGCTTCAAGTTGTGCCCCTATCTCCTCAATCATATTATTCCGCTCGATAATCTGTTCAGGTGGTGTGTTGGGGTAAACCAGAGAATTCAGCAGATTGTTTGTTAACTGTAGTTGGGAAATCACCTCCCCAAGGCATTTCGCTTTGGTGACAGTGGTGAGTTCCGCAATGCTTTCATATATGTGCCGACAGACCTCATCAACAACTTGCTTGACATCGCTGCAACTAGCACAGATCTGTGCTTTCTAAAAAATGAGGCGGTCTTGCACCTTCTTTAACTCAGTGATTTCGTTGGCGGCTTTTCGCTGCAGCTCCCCTTGTGCTTGCTTCAAGGCAGCAATATCCTGTGCCTTTTCTTCTGCAAGCTATTCTCTGATCTTCCACAGCTCATCAGCTTCCTCTTGTAGTTTCTTTGTGGTGGCATGCGACTGGACATACCCCTCACTAAGCTCCTTCTGTTGTTCCACTAATTCCTGGACGACACCCTGCTGCAGCTGCACTAAAACTTGGGTTGGTAACTTGTTGAGATTGACAGTAATGCTCAGCAATGACTATAGTAACGAGTTGAATTCTGTACTTCCCATGTCATTTGCAGTTGGGGGAACTTGCATCTTCCTATCCCACGGCTCAGTGTGAATCGATGGGAAATCCTGCATCACATCCTTCTTTGGTGTCGCTTTTGAAACATCAACAAAAATAGAATCAAGTTTAAGACTTACCACGGGGAACCCTTCTTGATTGGACACGCGCATAACTTACATCGCAACATCATATGCGTCGGTGCAGCCTTGATGAACCGTTGTAGTTGGTTCTCCATCATCGAGTGGGAGCTGCTACCTGCATCAAATCCCATGCGTCTTTTAGTGCGCATCTCCTCCAACATGCGTTGAGCTTCTAGATCAGAGTCCACCGATGACTCGCCATCGTAGTCATGGAGATATTTCCCTTCTTGGACTGGGTCATCAGGGGCACCTACTGGTGGCCCTATAGAGAGTTCCTTCGTGCTCACCGGTTCGCACCAGTCAGCTGGCCAATCTTGAATAATGACCTCCAATTTTGCATCTGTAATTTTGTAGGGCATAGGTAGCCTTTGTTTGTCAGGATCCCATCGCTCCTGGATGTAAATGGAATGAGGCTTGATATAAAATTGAATAATCCTCTGATACTTGGATGCGGCGTCGTTGGATAAATGGGGAACCTTGGTGGCAGTGGCCTGTAGCACTTCCCAATAGACCCAAAAATGGATCGCACAGTCCTACTTTCTGATACGGGATGCCTTTGCATACTCTTTCCGCAGTGATTGACATCGGATGGTAGTCCTCCAGCTCCATCCATGCGACCAATGCAATGAGAATTAATAACCAACTGTAGGAAAAACTGCGTTCCCCGGCCTGAGCAGCGACAACATCTTCTAACTACTAGTTTAGCGGAAACAGGGACCAGTTCATTTGCACCCCTTTAGCACATTTTTGCACACATGCAACCACCCCCGAGTTACATTGGACAGGTCGATTCTTCATGATAATATTGCTGGCCAAAATACGCGGCCCAGTCTGCACTATTCGCTCATAAATACTGTCGATGTGATAGGCCCGACCATCACGTTGCAACCCAAACATCTCCTTTAATTTCTTAGCAAGCTTTTTATCATTATCCTTCCCTCTGAAATACTGCGCCGGATCTTCACCAGCCTTCGGCAACCTCATAATGTCAGCAATAAGGTCAACCATGACCTAGATAGGTTCATTCAACCAGAGCGTCCCACCATGAAAGCATGCTAACAGTTGCTTGACACATGCATTCACTTCATTCAATCTCCCAAAATGAGGCATGTTGATGAGCCCCAACAACCCAGACTTGTCCAATCCTTGTGCCCATGGGTGAGGAATCCGGAGAATAGGTGCACTAGGTATTGTAGGAACTAACTGATATGGTTCATCTGTGACATACTTTAACAGTAGCAAATCATGATCTTCGTACTTCATCTTGGTCAAGGTAGATATTATGTCCCCTCAGCAAGTCATCCATTCTAGTAGCGACGACAACTTCGATGGATACCTCTGATTTTTGGTTAGCTTCCTCGGCTTCGGCCCTGGCTATGTTGGGGCCACATATCCAGGGATATCATTGATAGAGACGCCCCTGGGTGCTGCAGACTTGACAGTTCCTGAGCTTGATGGTCTGGTCTCTACCCCTTGTTCCCTAGTAGTCATGTGCATATATCTCTTCTGTGGAGATGTGGTACTAGGATTTTGGGCCTTTCGCTTCTCCCTAGGGATCGAAGAGGACCCAATTGGCATGCTCATGACTTCTTCTTCAATCCACGTAGGTCGGATGGGGGATTATTTCTCACTCAAAATATCAACTATGTCGGGAGTGCACGACATGCCACACTCTACAATGCTCACAAAGTAGCTAAAAGTTCACTCCTTGCCTATCAAAATCCCTTCTACTCCTGCACTGAACTCAACACTTCATTCGACTCAACTAAATAAGACCTTGTGTCCATATCCCACGCATTTTTATAACCCATCGCCTGATCCGCCTCATCATTGCCAAATCTACCATATCCATCATGCCCAAATCTAGCATTAATAACCCTAAATTCGTCGGTGATCCCATCTTACTAACGGTCGGATCAGTCATAAATGCACATCACTTCATCAAGCACTGCCAACTACCGATAGTAATTGTCTATATTTATTATTGATTTAACCACCCCATAGTCCTGCGGCTGTTGCTGATGGTCTCCCTCATAACACTACTGAGTGCTATCCTTGCACAACGTCTTCCTCTGTGCTCGCTTCACTGTAATCTACCTACACAATTTTGTTTTTTACTGACGCAGTGCCTCAAGCATTGCGCGGCTCATGCCCTATCCTATATGGCTTCAAGCGATTCCCATTCACAAGTTTTGGCAGCACCGCACCATCTAATTGTTGTAATTGAACTGTGCCCCCAGAAGTAATTGAATGAACAATGTATGGACCTAACTAGTGCATCTGTAACTTACCTGGATGCTTCAGGAACTTACTGTCATATACCACTACTAAATCTCCCTGTGTAAACTGCTTGTTCTTAATATGGTGATCATGCCATGCCTTCTGACGATTCTTCTCAACACACTGGTGGAATCCTGCAACAAAGCGGTCCTCTTTTAGCTGGACCAACTATGTGATGCACTCCTATAATGCTTTTGTGTCATCCATGCCTATCGTAGCAATAATCTGGAGACTAGGAACAAGGTATTCCATCGGTATGACTGCTTCTTGCCCATATACTAATTTGAACGGTGTTTGTCCTGTCAATCTTTTACAAGTGGTGCGATATTCCTATACTACCACTGGAATTTTCAAATCCAAATCATCACGATTAGTATTGCATACCTTTGTAAGCACTGTTTCCAATATCTTGTTGAAGGCCTCGACAGTTCCATTTTCCTGCGGATGGTAGGGTGTGATTTTCTAATGCTGTACCTGCAACTCCTCGGTTAGCGCTCTCACGGTTCGATTGATAAAGTGAGTTCCCTGGTCACTCATCAATATCCTGGGGCATCCAAACCTTGTCGCAATATTCTCAAATATGAATTTGGCGGCTGCCACAGCAGTGCAATCCACGACTAGAGCGGCCTCCACCCACCTCGTCAGATAATCAGTTGCTGTAATGATGTACCTCGCACCAGTCCTCTTTCCTGGTGGAGTAATTGGACCCACAAAGTCCATGGCCCATTTATCAAAAGGTTGTAGAGTTACCTGGGGCACCAATGGCATCTCATCTTGCAGTGATGGCTTGCCAACGTGCTGATAGACATCGCAGCTTCGCGCATAATCTACCGCATTAGTATGCAAGGTAGGCCACCATAACCCAACGTGTAGCACTTTACGCTTAGTATCCTAGACACCATAGTGGCCTCCCGCAATTGCTGCATGTTCTTCTGCTAGAATAGGTCCTTGCTCATGCGGTAAAATGCACTGTCACAAGATTTCATCTGGTCCAAGTTTGTATAATTGTCTCGCAATCAGATGGAAATCTGAAGCTTTCATTACCAACTGCTTCTTCTGATAAGTTGACAGGTCCTCTGGAGCAACTCCGGTTGCCAAGAACTGAATGATTGGAGCAAAGTGGTCCTCCACAATCTCTACCCGGAATAGCCGTGCATCAGGAAATCCATCATCAATATTAGTAGGCTCTTCTCCTATCTCAAAGCGAGATAGATGATCGGGGCCAGCATTCAACCGGTCTGGCTTCATAATTATCTCAAAGTCAAATTCCTAGAAAAGTAGCAACCACTAACAGATCTTCCCCCCAACACAGGCTTATTGACCAGGTATTGCAAAGCAGAATGGTCCGTGAACAGCTTGAAGTGACCGCCCAACAGATAGTGTCAAAAATTTTGCAGTGCATAAACCATGGCCAAGCCCTCTCTCTCGGTTGTTCTATAAAAGATAGTTTCCTACTGGCAAATGCGATTGGATGATCCAGGTCACCTTCACCTGGCTGTGCAAGTACTACCCCTAGAAGAATAGAAGAGGCATCGACATGGACGTGGAATTCCTTGCTCCAATAAGGGAATACCAGGATAGGCTTTGAGGCCATATTGGCCTTTAGTGTGTTGAAACTACCCACTTGAGATTCCACTCAAATGCGACATCCTTCTTTAGCAGCTTCTACATGGGGCCCATAATCGTGACATATCCTTTGATGAACTTGCGATAGTACCCTGTGGGCCCTAGCGTCACCCGAAGCATATTCACATTCGTCGGTGGTGGTAGACTAGGGATAAGTGCAATCTTCACAAGGTCAACCAACAACCTTTGCTTGCACAGGATATGTCCCAAGAACATTCCGAATGGCGCGCAAAAAATGCACTTCTTTGAGTTTAGTGCGATTTGATGTTGTCGACACATTTCCAACATCAATCGCAGGTTTTCTAAATGATCTTTAACCAAACCATAGACTGTCCAGTCATCCATGTTTACCTGCAGGAATTTTTGAATGAAATATTTGAACGCAACGACAACCACCCAAGAAAACATCGCTGGCACATTCTTCAACCCAAAAGGCATGACTGCATTTTTAAAAAAACCCCATTCAGTGAAGAATGTGGTCTTATGCTGATCTTCCTTTGCGATTCGGATCTGGTGATACCCTGAAAATCCATCCGTAAATGAGTACATCTCCTGAATGCCTACCCCTTCAAGGACCTCATATTTAAAAGGCGTGGGAAATGGGTCATGCAAGGAAGCATCGTTCAGGTTCTGTAGGTCGACACAAATGTGAACCTCTCCAGTCTTTTTGTCCTGAACCACCATAGGGCTTATCCATTCTGATTCCTCAACATGCTCAATGATGCCGGCGTCCAACATCCGGTCAAGCTCAAATTTGACTCGTTCTTTGTATCATGGGTTCAGTCGATACAGCCTCTGTTGCACAGGTTTCACATCTGGTTTGAATGGTATCTTCATCTCCCATAGATCCCCTAATATCCCTTTCATTTCCAAGAACTGTCTTAGAAATAGATCTTGGAACTCATGCAGCAGATCTGTGATCTGTGCCATTGTCTTATCGTCCCAATAGTCCCCAATATTAGCAAACTTCGGTTTCTCTTCTGTCCCAATGTTAACTTTGTGTATCTTTAGTGACTGACTCATGGGGTCGGTTGGTATGTCCGGTTTTGCAACATTGTGACTACCTTCTAATTCCAGAATGTTGACATTCCTCATGTCATCATCATCTTCAGGTTCGTTAGATAGATGATAGCATGTCATCATAAATTGCATATGACACTGCACATGTGAATCTACCGGGTATGCGGGTGGCAGAACCTTCAGAACTACATCGCGGATGAGTTGGAGTGCATTGTGGTCTTGAGGCCTGGAAAATCTTAGGTAACAACAGTAGGGATTCTCCCCAATAAACGTTCCCAATTAGCTGGCTATTGTTTGATATGGGGAATTCGTCTGGTTTACGGTCCGGCTATCGTAGGTCAAGTAACGGTTAAATATCGTTTTACCTATTGCGGCCTGGTCCACCGTTTAATTGTATTTTTGTTTTATTTTATATATGATGTGCAAGTGCCTAATATAAGTGCAATCGATAGAGACAACAAAGAGCTCACAATGTGATGCACAGGTTCTTACCTCTTGTCTTATTACCCTTTTTGCTTCTAAATCATAAACAAATAACAACAATGCTAAGCTAACTAGTTCTATCTAGCCTATCCCCATGGAGCAAGATTATATCTAATGATGAGTAATGTACTGTAATGCATGCATAAAGAATATTATAGGTAGTTGTTCATAATCAAGAATACATGAATACACAAAGAAAGATAAACAAAGAGATAACTCATTGTTGATTAAAACATTCATCACTCAATATGCTGCATAAGTTTCATAAGAAATAACAGGAAAATCATTCATAACATCGAAGTAATTCATTAGTTAGAATGATCTCACAGTTGTAGGATAAGCTGAAAACAGAAAAAATTCAACATTCAACCAATCTACAACATGCATTTGAAACTTCACAGCCCCTTCTCCAGCAGAAAAAAAATAGCCTTCTTTATTATAAAAGGAAGTAGTTCTTCTTACAATAACTTCACAAAAAGATAGCATGGAAAAGTCCATTCTAACATCTACTTCCCCTTTACTTATACAAAAAAAAATGACTCTTGAGCTGCTCTCCAACCTTTGGGCTTCCTCGACTCTTATTTTACAAAAAATTGTCCTTTAGTGCATACTCAAAAAGGAATAAATACAAAATATTAAATAATCTTCAGTTTATGAATAAGACAAAACTAGGTGGGCCCAGCTTGTGTTTTGACAAAAACATCCCAATCTTGTGCCTGCTCATTGATGACTTGGAACTCTGCAGGTTCCAATACCCGAACTGCCACCTCATGCTTTGACAGCTGAGATTCAATTTCCTTCATCTGTGGTGTACTCAGACTCAATGATTCTTCCAACTTGAGTTTGTGACCTGATGATTGTATAATCCAAAACTTGATGTCTTCTTCGCTAATAGCTTCAATCCTGGATATGCTTTCTTCTCCCTTTTGCAACGTCTCTTGCAAATTCTTCGGATGTTCTTCCCTGGATAGGAAAACTTGATCTAGGGAGTCTATTAGAATCATACACTGATTGTGAACCATATGTATGCCTTTGTAAAATTCAACGCATTTCTCAATAGTTTTCTCAATGGCAATGTTTAAGCTAACCGCCGTTCTACAACCAAAATTCAGTATGGCTAACTCCATTTTAAGACTCCCTACATATTTATGAGGCATGTCAGATGGAAAGGTTGAATAGGTCTCTATCCATTCTAATTGATTCTTTATAAGTCCTACTACATCCGATAATATTCTCCGGAATTGCCTTGAGCTGAATTCTAGCTCTTTCAACTTGTACTCAATTTTCTTAACTCTATACACCTCTCTTGCAAGGCTCAACAAAACTTGTTTTATCTCTTTATGCAACATCGAGGCTTGATTTCAGAACGGAGTGAGGTCCATCTATTTCTCCTTTTCCTCTTGAAGTTTTTCTCGCAGTAAAATATTCTGAGCTTCTAGCTCTTCTATTCTCTTGCTTGCTACATCTCCTTTATTTTCTACGTCCTCCACTTGCTTTTCAAGGTCTTTCTTTTCTCCCTCAATGATGTTTACTGACAATATTAGAGCATATTTGTAATATTGTAAAATTTGACAAGCCTCTATTGATTTCTCAATTTCACTAAGAGTGTCTGCATGTTTCCTTTTCAGATTCCGACCTTCCCCTCTTTCCTTACTCAAAGTTTCTTTTATTTGGGATAACCTTTTCTTGTATTCCTCCAAATCATCCACCATTCTATCCAAATTATCTTCATTGGAAAGGGATGTTGCTGCACTTTCCCTTGCAAGGAGTTTAGGGTCCTTGTCAGTCCCATGAGCTATTGTCTTCTATGTTCTCATGACTCCTTTCTTCTCCCCTGTGTCCACCTTCTTTTCTGTTCTTTGCACAATTCTTTTCTTTTTGTTGTCATAGAATATTGTGTTGAAATCAGGTACCGCTTGTTCCTCAGATGGGATTAAAGGGATTAGTTCAATCCCAAATGTTGGAGTTGGATTATCTTCTACTATGATGCTAGATGGGACTGAGGCTCCTATCAGATCTTCATAAGACTGAGTCTCCTCCTGAATTGCGTGATCTTGTTCATCTTTCTCCTTTTGTCGAAGTTCTTCAGCTGCTCTTTCTGCCTGTTCTTTTTCTTTGTCAACTGTCTCCAGTCTTAAGCTTTCCTCTTCTTCTAGACTATTTTGAGTCTCTTCTTCCTGATTCTTTTTTGTAGCTTCCTCTTCTGCTAACCTTTTCTCGGATTCTTCTTTCTCTTTCTTAGATTCTTCTTGGACTTTCTTTTTCCCAGCCTCTTCCTAAGCCAGCCACTATTCTGCTTCTTGCGAAAGTTTGAGTGCTTCTTCTTCTCTTTTCCTTGCAGCCTCTTCTTCTTGCTTCTTTAGCTGCTCAGCAACTCTTCCCTTTACACCTAATGTGGTTATCTTTTGCTTAAATCGTCTCCTCAGGGCTGTAATATTTCATGCATTTATGAATATCTCTTCATCTTTATCCCAATAATTTGTATATTCGAAATGCACCCTAGCTGCTATGCAATAATTCGCAACTTTGTAAGAAACAATTATATATTAATGCATTTGTCACATATATTGAATTAAATCAAGGAAAACATTCAACTCATATCATAACTCTTAACGAACATATAACATATATAAATATAATGCATTTATACACAGAAAGAGTACTTATCTAAAAATGTAACCGATTTCCTACAGACCATCAATGTTGCACCCAGCCATAGACTCTGTCAAGCCATATATTTCTTTAACAAAGTCACCCCCGGGCTGGGGATATTCTTCCAGAAGAAGGTACTTGTTATTTCTCTACAACTATCTCAGTCCTCTTGCACCCTTTTTTTCCTTAAGCCTGCTAACCCAAGAAATAGGGCTACCTTCTATGAGCTAACAGTCCCTTGGGCTCCCTTCTCCGAGTTAACGGTCCTTTGGGTTTGTTACCCCAATTCCCTCTAGGGATGTAATGCAGGAGGGTCAGGAACTCTCTTTGCCAAGAATCAAGAGATTATGTTGTTCATGGTGTTCCTCAGGTTTATTGTACGAGAGGTTGTGATATGGCTTCTACAATAATCATGGGATTCAATTTTGACATACAATGTACGTACAAATTTGACAAGAGATGTTGGATTTTCTCTGACATAAGATGATTCTAAATAATAAGGGAATAATGAATCCTATAATGAGCTTAATTACCACTATTTATAGGTAAATTCAAGAACTAGCCAAGTGGCACAAGGTGGGATGAGAGTTAGCCACATGGAACCCATGCAATGGAACTAAATAACACTAAGGGTGATGTGGGATATACACATGGAATTCATGCAATGGATTACCTTTGCCTACCCCTTGTGGAATCATAGGCCCCCATCTCTTCTTCGTCCTCTGCTATGTAGTAGTCATGTTTTTTATATTAAAAGTGAAGATATATACAATACAAATTTACATAACTTGTTCGGGTTTGGATCATTCATGTTCGACTTATAACCATTTTCACGATATTTAAATAATTACATTACGGGGTCAAAAAATGGGGTGTTACATTCTCCTCCCCCTTAATTTATGAATCTACCTTGGTGCATATTATCATTATTTACATAAACAGAATTTCAAAACAATTGCGGGTATGCTTCCTACATAGTACCCTCCAACTCCCATGTTGCTTCTTTAGGGATGTAATGTGTCTACTAGAACTTTACCTATCTGATGGCCCTATCTGGAGCAATAAAAATTTATTATATAGGACACACATTGGTAGCACCGTTATATCCCCTTCCGGTTCCACCTTCAATCTTGATTATATTGGAATGATGTTCTTCTTGCTTGTTATCCAAAGCTGCATAAATTCTGGGTATATATCTAGCCACATCTTCCACTTTACTTGCTTCATGTATGCTATGCAAATTTTTCATATGGTCTCCTCTATAAGGATAGTTCCTAAATTCATGATTCCCTTCACATCCCCAAGATTTAAATGGTGTATTTGTCCATTTTCCTTGAGGCGTTGTCCTCTTTGGTCTAGTTTGAGTAGGATTGTTTTGTTGGAATGAACTCTGCTAATTTCTTAAAATTGGAGGTTGGAATCCTTTATTCCTTTGATTTTGTGTATCCCCTTGCTTATCCCTCCAATATTTCTGTGTAGATTCTCTACCTATAGTCCGATCATATAAATGTTTATCCTTTTGGATGGCCTCTTCTAGGGATATGGGTTCATCATATTGGATTTTGTATTTGTAAATTGAAGGAATCCCACTTACAAACCTATATATTTTTACTTTTTCTTCCTTAATAAACTTCACATACCTTATTAACCCTAGGAATTCTCTTTCATACTCTTACATGTTCATAGCTCCCAACTTGAGCTCAAAGAACTCCTCCATTTTCTTCTTATAATAATGTTTAGATAAGTATTTCTGCGGAAAATACTTTTGAATTGTTTCCACAAAATTCTCTTCTCACTGATATGATTCACTTCCACTATTTGATCCCACCATATGGAGGCTTTTCCCTGAAGGTTATAAATGGAAATTACAACCTCCATATTGGAAGAATAATTATGCAGGTGCAAGTATTTCATTATCCCTAACAACTAGGCTTCAACATCTTCACCTTTAATGTTCTCTCCATCAAAATTAAGTGGCTTAGTATTTTAAAGATCCGCTTGCATTAATTCTTCCACATGTCTTATTTTATGTTTCCTCCTTGGAGACATTTCTAGACTATTGATAGAATCACCTATGGTATAAGATATCCTATTGGTAGGAGGTGGTGAAAAACGATGTCCATGACTTTTAGTAAGACTCTTAGAATGATTGGATATTTTATGAGATCTCTTCTTTGAAGTGACCCTGTATTCCTTCTCAGAGAATGAAACCAATACAATTTTCAGTTTTCTTTGTAACAAGTTTAAACTTTGCATAGACCTACCCATAATGAGTAGGCCATTCTCGAAGTACTTCCTCAGTTACAATGGATTCCTCCATGTGGTCTTGTAGAAGTTTGTGAGCCTCCGAGAATGCTGTGTGCTGAGTCAGGAGCAGTCGGACAGTTTCTTCTTTTTGCCCGGCCTTAGTCTCGTGGAAGTGGGTCTGTACGGTCGACACCAAACCTTCAAACAGCTGATATGCTCTGTCCAGCGGTCGGTCGGTAGCAGTGTCGATCGGTCCTGGAGCAACAGTCTGTACAAGAGACCTGCATTTGTCGAAAAACTCGACTTCTTGAGTCTCCTTATCTGCTAGCTGTTTCCTTAGTCGGGTCGTCCTCCTCTTCGAATCTTTTGCTAGGGTGTTAAGTAGCTGGCCAACTTCTGAGTCGGTCAACGAGCTTACATCCCGTAAGCTGATCCTTAGCTGATCTGGTCGATGAAGAGGCTCTGTTGGCTCCTTTGCTGGTTCGGTTGGTTTGTCGGGAGGACCTGCAGAAGTGGAAGGTAGGTCAGAGGTCGAAGGTGTGTGGGTCGGAAGAGTTGGTTCAGTGGTCGGGGGTTTTTCGGTTTGGGGATGTGGTATGTGCACCTCCGGCTGTGGGGATGATGGTGGTCTCGGCTGTGACTCAGGTGGAGGTGGAGGTGGTGAAGATGACGGTGGTGGGGGTGGTGATGGTGTGGAGGAAAGGTATCCGGATCCTGGGGGTGATGGAGAATGGTGTTGGGCACTTTGGCCGGAAGATAGAACGTC
>LPNX010867193.1:262659-301882 GCA_001517045.1 Pseudotsuga menziesii
ATGTCGACTTGCTCCTTCTACAAGTATTTCACTGATTATGTTGCTCCTGAGACCTCAACATTCTCCAATTATTCGCTTTACAACTATGTACTTCCATCCTCAGACTTTTCATAGTTTCCACTAGCTCCACTGATTCTAAATTAACTTTGTGTCCATTATATTATATTTATTCATTTCCTATAGTAATATTTTTCTCTGTGGCTTCTTCTCTTAAACTACCTGAAATTTCTATCCCTTTCATTTTCACTATGCAATTCTGTTTGTGTGGTGCTGAGCTATAAACTTGTAACTTGTAGTAACTTGCTATACAATTATCTGCAATTTGTTCAAATAATTAAAAACCGTTAGACAATTTTTTTCCAAAAATTCATAATAAATTTCTTGCATAAGAAAAATTATGGAAATGGGCCTCTTTTGATAACATTTGTCAAAAGTAACTGTAGACCCTTTTTCTGTTAGTTTTCTAGAATTGTGAGAAATATTGATTTATGTCTAGGTTACTTGTTTTTATTCTTCTACTGAAACTGTTTCCATTTACAAATACACTTTTCAATACTAATTTCACTGCTAAAATTTATATCCCCCTGAAAACACAATTTCTGCCCAATTTTACCCTATTTTTGTAACTGCAATTATTCTAAAGGACCACTTTCGAAGGTCAGTGGATGAAAATTGGTAAGGAATTGGAAAAAACCTTTTATATTTGGAATTGATATCCCATGTAATGGTGAGTACATAGACATCTTTATCATTCAAATATCATGCTCCCATCAAATGTTATCAAATTCTGGAATCAACAACTTTTACATTTTACACTTTTCCCCAGACTTGGAATTTTCTTTGAAAACTGATATCTCTTAAATGGACCATTTTTGGAAAATTTTCCTCCATAAAAAATTGTTCATATTAGTGAGTATAAAAAATGTCTAAATTAGTAAATTTTTTGCTTGTGTGATCTGGGACCACTTTTGCCTCCTTCAAATTTCCAAAAATCGCACTTTCATGTGCCCATATAGTGGATTTTAGCCTTGTTTCTTTTCCCAGCTTCACATATTCTTGAATTTTGCCTCAAGGATGTTACACCCAAAAATTATCTTAATGCTCTTATCCTCTAAATTCTCTGGCCAAAACCTCTTTTGGGTCCTTATTACTCATTCCTAGGTTGTCTGACGCACCCTCCATCCTGACATAGGGTGTCAGCCAGGTATGAAACTTGTTTTCCATTAGCATAAGGTGCCATTGGTGCCTTTCCCTTGACCACAAGGTGCAACGACACTCTTACGCCTCTTACAAGGAGCATCAATAGTCCCAAGAAGGAAAAAATATAAGTTTCGAGAATCTTCCAAGCAAAAGATCTCGTGGAGGATGATCCTAGCTATGTGGGAGAGCTGGCACTCGACCTCCTAACCCATAGGGATCATTCCCTACCTTCCTCCAAAAATATCTCAACCCATTTCTGATTCCTTTGGTGTATAAATGCAAGCTAATTGGACCATGTGAAGGAGATACCAAAAGAGCATCCTCGTGCTATTGGATTGAAGTCTGGTATAGGAGGAAAAGAGAGAGAGATTTTGTGAGCAAGAGGTTGCATAGTTGATAGTCTGTGCATGTGTCAAAGATATTGTAAAAGCGAAATCTTGACATTAATTCTTTGGTTGTAGCTTTCCTGTCTTTTTCTTAATACAAAAGTGTTTCCCTTTCCCATAAATTATTTGTGTTCATATTAATTGTTTATTACTAGTTTCCTTGATCATTAATATAGATTATTGATCCATCTTGTTTCTCTCATGTTTTGTCTTGTTTTCCATGTTCTTTGCAGGTACATCTGATCACACAAGGATCTGTAGAATAAGGACAAACTTCTTTAGTCAAGGTAAAAATATCTTGTTATTCAAGTAGGCCACTCATATAGGCAGAGGATATACTGTTGTGCCCTTTTGTTCTAGACATGCACCATGCAAGCTAGGGGAACAAACTGTGTCTGCACTGATTGAAATATTCCCGATAACAAAATTGGTGACTCCAATATTCTGAGAAAAGCCCTTTGGCATTCCCATCATCACAATACATTGAGAACAACACTCAGGGAGATTACTACACACGTACTCAGTAGTATATCAGAAGGCCCCTTTCGAACGGTTGTGCATTAGACAACACTAACAAAGGTTTGAGCTCCTACGTACCTTATGTATATAAGGAGACACCATTAGGGATCTTGAAGCCATCCAAGAAAATCCCTTTGGTCATCTTATCATCACAATACACTGAGAACAACACTCGGGGATATTACTACGCATGTATTGTCCATGTAGTCGGGTATTCATGCAATGGTATGGTCCCAATCCTCCTTGTCACATTTTACTTTTGGACCCTACGGTATTTAGAGAGTTGCGGTGGTTTGAAAATCCTGTGAGGATCCTGACCTTTTATCCACTCCTCTCACATGTTTTCTTGATGCTTTAGATTGAGCGCTTGTTTCCTGTATAGTTAAAAGTATTAGAGAGAGAGAGTTAGTTTTGTTACGTAGATATGACTATTTCTTTTGGAACTTCCAACCAAAAGAATCCTTCTCAAGGGGAACCTTTTGTCATTCCTTCATTTGGAAATGTTGGTCCTCCTCTCATGGCTATGTTAAGTCTTCCTGGATTGACTATAGGATTACCTGTATGGTTATTCTCCAATTCGGTTATCCCAAGTGCATCAATTGTTTCAAATCCCAACTCTCCATCACAAGAGCATCAACATCATGTTGATCCTTCACCTTCTTTGCTAGGTGTGTCTTCTTCCCTTTCTCCTTCTTCTCATGTCGAAATTTGTGAAACTAGTAATCAGGTGGATAAGAAGAAGAAGAAAAGGAAGATTAAGAAGAAGAAAGACAAACGAGAAATAAAATCTCAACCAATTACTCCTCATAGTGTTGAGAGTGTTTATTTTCCCATGAAAACACCTTGTAAGCCTAAGTTCCCTTGTAGAATTTGCAAGGGTGACCATATTATTAAATATTGTCATGGTCTGTCTCAAGTTTTATAAGTGTGGTATGAGGGTTCCCAATAACCCATGTCATTAGCCTCTGGTCATCATACTAATGATACCCCGTCAACCAGTGACTTTGTAGTTAAGAGTTGAAAAGGAAAAGTTAGATATCCTTGCTTGCTATGCAAGGACATGCACCTTACTTACCTTTGTCCTCGCATGGATGAAGCTTCTAAGTTCTTGGAAGATATTATTGTTCCTCAAAAATGACTTCCAATAGGTTACCGTAATTTTTCCCTCGACGTCCCATTGGTTGATAAAGTGGTTGATCCTACTCTTCCTTTAGAGATTGAAGTTAAACTAGTCGAGTCAACGTCATCTCCACCCAATCCCACTCTTTCACTAGAGAGTGTTAATACTGAAGTAGTCACTTTGACACAGTCTTCGCCTTGTCCCTCTCTTCCAGTTGAGAGTGAATTGAAACACGCTAAATTTTTTGTAGTCAGTTCGGATTGTTCTATGCAAGGGGAAATTTTGTCTATTTCAACAGAATCCTATCCAAGTACTGAGGTTTTTTCCTTTTATTGGAGTAATATAACAAAATATCGTATTCATTCGAGTGTTTCTTTCCATATATATGTGCAAGTTATCTCTAAGAGCATACTTCACACTATTGTTGATGAATGGGATTCTGTTAGTATTATATCCTCAACTCCTTGGAAAGCTATAGGTTCTCCTCAGCTTGTGCTAGCCACCGATCAGATACTGGATTTTAATCGAATACCTACTGCTCCTTTAGGGATCCTTCCTCATTTACCTATTACCCTTGAGGGAAAAATGTCTGTATTGATGTTGTGGTAGTCTAATGATCCTTAGATTTTAATATTCTCCTTGGACGAGATTATGTTCATGCCATTAAAGCTATAGTGTCCATACTTTTTAGAGTGATGCATTTTCCCCTTGATGGGAATATTGTGACCATTGATCAACTTTCCTTTGTTAAACCCGATCATCGCATAACTCCTAGTCATCAGAATTCCCTGAATATCCTGCATGTTCTTGTGGTTCCTTCCCCTTCGTCGGTCATGTCTCTCGACTTTGGTAATCATGTCGTATTTCAGTTGTTTGAAAATCGATAAGTCCTTCCCATCATGAGGAAGCTTTGGGGGCATGTCTCCAGTCTCTGGACCTCATACTAGAGTTAAGACACTAGCTTCTTATGTAAGGGGCCAACCTTCCAACCTCTAGACATCATGTTGGCCAAGAACTACGGGCGAGCATAGTTCCCATTTTGTGTCAAGCTCATTAAAAAATGAAGTAGATGTTTGTGAGCATAGTTCCCTTTCTGTGTCAAGCTCTTTAAAAAATGAAACAGGCACCCTTGAGCATAGTTTATTTATGGTTTCAAGCTCGTTAAAAAACAAAATCGCCCTTGAGCGTATTTCTCACTCTGTGTCAATCTCATTAAAAAATGAAACAGATATTCGTGAGCATAGTTTACTTTTGGTTTCAAGCTCATTAAAAAATAAAACCAACCTTGAGTAGAGTTCCCTTTTCCTGTCAAGATCATTAAAAAATGAAACGAATTCTTCCATTATGTCAAGTCTTTTAAAGACTCAATTCTTGAACCTTCATTTCATCTGCCTTTATCAGTTGATCCTATTTCTTCCTTTGTCTCTGGTGAACCTTTTCCTAGAAATAACCCGAAATTTAGTTGGATGAAGAAAAGAGTAAGCAAATGAAATGAAGCTTGGGGGGCATAAGTCCAACCTTTTTACATTATGTTGGAGCTAAGCTACTTGAAATTTATACTTGGGGAAAATACCAACCATTGGACATCATGTTGGGAAAACACCCGTCAATAAGACACATTTTGAGCATACTTTCTTTTTGGTTTCAAGCTTGCTAAACTATGAAATGCCATTTTGAGCATAGTTCCTATTCTTTGTCAAGCTCATTAAAAAATGAAGCGGATACCCTAAGCATTCTTTCAACCGATCTTCGATCTCGTTAAAAACAATAAGGTGGTGTTGAGATTACTTTTCATTTTTCGTGCTTTGGTTAAAACATGAAAAGTGCATCGAGTTTCTTTTTGTCTTTTTTCACACTCTAGTTTAAGTTTAAAAAGTACTGAGAGCTTTTTGTACTTTTGGAATGCTCATTAAATATCCAGTGAAGAGGTATTGAGTATACTTTCACTATTTTTTTAGACTCGTTAAAATTGGATTATGAAAAAAGAACCCCTTACGGAGTTACCTTTAAGCTCTTTTCAGGCTTCCTAAACATAAAAAGATTGCCAAGTGAGCTTGATTTTTTTACACTTGTAAACGTATTTGAATGATAGTCTAGTCGATGATAGTTTACCTCTTTTTCGGATCGATTGGACTCATTTACAAAAAGGGTATACTCTAGTTTATCACAACTAGAAGAGTTCCTCTAGGAATTAGTTTATACTTTTTTAGGCCTCGGGGATTAAATTTATGAAAAATTCCACCCAGGAGTCTTCTTAGTAATTTCAAACTCTCTAAACATGAAATGAAGGTTGTGTTTACTTTCATCAGACTCATAAAATCAAGCAATGAAGGACCCTTTCTGGAAATGAACCCCTCTTTTCTCAGGTTCATAAAACATATGACAATGGACTCATCATCTGATGAGCTACATCGAGCGTTTGTTACCCTTTTCATGCTCATTAAAAATCAAAGAGGTACTCATCCTTCGTGATGGGGAAATTAAGGGAATGGGGAACATCTTTCATTTTTATTTATGGTAGCTCACAGTCCACCCTTGAACATGGAACCTATCTATATTTTCATTTTCAAACAGTTGGGTATTCAGCTTGTCCTCGAGTCGATCCACTTTCATGAGTCATTTAACTCCTTTGAGTCAATTCAATGAATGCAACATCATGTCCTTGCATTATGTCTGGTCTTTTCCTCATTGGGTCAATGCTTCCAAGTAATTTTTCATGTCATTCAATGTTCAAGGGGAACCTCCTCTATAGTCTACCTCTACAGTTTCCTTACCTTCCTTTGAGTTGGTCACATTTGGATTAGTCCTATGGTTGTTCTCATCGCTTCAACATCATATTTTGTTCCATGTTTCATGTCGATGATGGGGGAATCATCATGGAACTCCTTCGATGAGTCTATTCCTGTCGACTTCAACACATCATCTGAGAATTAGACTTAGAAACAAAGACAAGTATCTTGAAGTCTACATGCCTCAATGGCAGGTTTCCTCGCTTTCGACAGTAGGATTTCATCAATGGAATCTGATTGAAATATTTCACTGAGTGTTTAGATTCAAGTCCTTTATTCACAGTCGGGGGGATGTACTGGGATAAATTTGGAATCATTGACATCAATGGTGATCTCCGTCGTACTTGTTAATGGTATACATCAATGATCAATAATCAAGTGGTTTCTACCATGTTTGACATCAGGACATCTATTCGCATGGTTAGGATCGTATTGTTGGGATTGGAATGAAGACCCTGAGTGGTTAGGTATTCACCTGAATATGTGCCTATCCTTAGGTTGCGAAGGATTATTGTTCGAAGTTATGACATGGATCCACATTGTATGTTCTGTGTCTATGTCCAGTATCGAGTCAGCATAACATGGATCTACCTTGGATGTTTTGTAGCCATGTTTTTACTTGAGTCTTTTTGTTCATGGATCTACAGTGTATTGTCGGTATCCATCGCCTGGTCATTGTACATGGATCTGCAGTGTATTGATCTGTAGCCATGATTGAGTTAGATAGTTGGTCACTGGTCTTGCGTCAAGTGTTGACTCACCTCTCCTTTTCCTTTGATACCGGATTGTTGAAGACCCAACTGTGTATGTGGTTGATTAGGGTGTTTAAG
The DNA here is from genome assembly GCA_001517045.1 of Pseudotsuga menziesii. Classification (NCBI taxonomy): domain Eukaryota; kingdom Viridiplantae; phylum Streptophyta; class Pinopsida; order Pinales; family Pinaceae; genus Pseudotsuga; species Pseudotsuga menziesii. The sequence goes on from LPNX010867193.1 coordinate 269,504, forward strand.
TCTTGAAACATACGAAGAAAACCCAGCCAAAGGATTCATACAATCCCACGCAGGTATTGTTCTATCCTCGATCTATTTGGGATGGCAATCTCCCACAGATACTTTAATAGCTTTCGCTGGCTTATGGATGGATTTGATCCACACGGGGATCTGTTTTCCAGAATGGAAAACACAGAGTTAAGAAAATAAAAGGAAAACTAAAACCTAACTAGGAAGAAGAACCTAATATGAATCTAAACTACTTCAAAATGGTGTTTGATGATTGATAGGTTGTCTTGAGCTGTGTGAAGAACACACAATTCATCACATTGAAAAAAATGTAAATAGAATGAAACTGTACTTACTGAAATTACAATTGTTTAATGAAAATTAAACAACAAGAAATCAGAATTAAACCATTCAAGATAACCTGTAGGCGCTCAAGTTAGTTGAAAAACCAACTTATAAGCTATGAAACTCTTAGTGCTGAAACATTTGCAGAAATAGATAAAGACAGTTCATAAAAGAAATTTCATGAAGTTTTATCAATGTATTAATAATTAACAGAGATAAATCAGAGGTAAATAAACACATTAACCAATTGCAAATGAACCACAGTACTATCTGATCATTTGGAATAAGAAACTAAAACTGTCAAAGAAATTTGATAGATCAAGTACAAGAGATAAAAATTGCAACACTGTATTATATTCGGAATTATCTGTAAAAAATTACATAAAAGACCTTGGCAAAAAACTGAAGTGTTGTTCGATCCCTTGTATCAGTCTCCTTTCCAAAATTCAAAAGTTCAAGAGCCCTTGATACATCGGAGATCATTTACTTAAATAATTATTACAAACAATAGAATCCCCCCTAAAGGGGATCCAAAAACCAAACAAGGCTAATATCCTAAGAAATCTTTCCAGACTCTCCAAATTCATAGCAGCTCCTCGATATCCGGATAAGTGGCTGATTCTATGCCTAATTGAGCTTTACATTTATAATCCTCAACCTCATTCTTAGCTAACTTATGCCAAACTCTGATGTAGACATGGATCTTGCTTTCCATTGCGAATGGTTGTTTAATTAACTGCTCCACGTCATGTATGTTGATGTGGTCTAGTTCCTTGATTTTCTCCTCCTGGTCATCCCTTCATTTCTCAACTTGCTCGATTACCAGTCCAGGTGGACTTACCTTTTCAATAAGCACCATGGTAGGAAAGGATAAGTCAGTCATGATATTATCAACTGCATACCATCTTCTGCCACATACAGCCTGAGATTTCTTTATAGCTTCAGCCACTGTATCATCCAAGTCTTCCCAAGCTCTTAGAATAGTTCTAGCTCTTTTAAACTGAAAAGGAGTCAGAAGAGTGATATCATCAGGCCTCTCCTTCATGTACCTCTACCAATCAGTGACTTCGTCATAAGCTTTTGAGGCCTTCTGTCTTTTCTCAATTAGGTCTTCCAAAACACAGACATCTTGTCAAACACCGTATGAGTCTCAAATACATCAGCTAGATTTCCAAACAACTCACATACCAGATCAAAATGTTCCCTGTTAGTTCTGATAGCAAGCTCCTTAACCTATTCTTGGGAAAACCTGGAAAATGAAGATGAAGCTGCACTTGTAGTTGCATCTTCATTTTTCCTTTCTAATACTGCAACTTTTTGCACCAGAGTGGCATTATCATTCTTTTCTTTCTATAACTCTACACTGAGAGTAACATTATTTAGTTGAAGTTCATCCTACTTATCCTCATGTTGTTTCTTGAGCTGCTCTAGTGCTTCTTTCAAACTGACAATTTATTCCTTTGGTTAATCAAAATCTCTGTTTAAAGAGTTGACAACATCCATATTGGCACCTCTGAATGCTACTAGAACAAAAGCTATATCTATAGCATAGGCTTGTGGGTCACTTGATTGTGGTGTCCATAAAACTTCATTTACCATTGACATATCAGTATCATTATGATCTCTACCCCTCTTCTTGCCCCGTCTTACCATTGATTTCTTAGCTTTACTATATCGATATTCACCTAAAGACACCACAAAATCTTCATTGAACTCGTCTCTGACCTCATCAATAGGAGGTATGCTAAGGCTTGTGGATATCAAAGATGAATTTTGAGTTATGGTTTGAGAAGGTATGGCCATAGTGATATGAGAGGTGGCAGGGGAGGAAGTAACATTCTGATCAAGAGTTACTTCAGGGGCTGAATAAATGTCATGAACAGAAGTTTCCACAGAAGGAATTTGCATAGTAGTAGCCTTAAGAAATGTTGATGGTGACACTACTGCAATTTTCTCAGACATAGGGGATGAAATAGTGATAATTGAAGGAATGTGCAAAGAGATTTTAAAAACTGGAGTCACGACCGATGAAGGAATAGGATTATCCATAGGAACATGTGTGATTGATTCGGGCAGACAAGTGGCCTTTTGATAGAGCTTGGCCATAAAAGGTGTAACAATAGAACCATTAGAAAATGATGCAAAGCAATTATTGATGAAAGTATTGCAGAAGAAGAAGGAGCTGGATGACCAAAAGGTTGAGATTGAGGAAGAGGGGATGAAATATTACCATTGCCACCATTGACAGGATTTTGGAAATCATTACCAGTCTCAACCGTAACAGGGACAGGATAAATTCTGTCTTCTTCTTCCTCTGAATGAGTTAGGTCAATAGTAGAAACAGTAACAAAGATCTTTATCTTCTTTGAAGGATTATCCTCAACCTGAGTTTGCTCAGGTAGAGTCTTTTCAATCACATTGGTTACCACCTGGGAAACTTCAGGGGACTGAGACGTTGAAACTTCTTGTGTATCTAAGGATGAACTCATTCTGTTAAGCTTCTACTTTATTTGCTCTGAAGTCTACAAATAACCATTAACCTACTATTCCACAGATGTCTGGGGAATTTCTCCCATGGGATATTTCCCTTTATCCAAGTCTGAGCTGGTTCCCATTGATGCAGTTTTGGATACCAAAGCTTCTTTTGTTGCAGCTCGAGCTTCTCTTTCTTCCCTGTCCTTTGCCATCCTTTCCAGGATGTCCAACTCCATAGACCTGTAATGCTTTACCCTGTCCCTGATCTCCTTCTGATATTGTAGGATATGGCCCTTTGTTCTTGTCTTCTCTTATCCCTTGCCAAGACTTCAGAAAATGTATTACTCCTTGATAAATGAAATCATCTGGAGTTTCCTCATGAACATAACCTGTTTTGAAATGATTTTGCCTCAGGTGTAAATCAACAATCCCTTTAGGATAGTGTTGTCTTTTACTTGAAAAACCAAGTTTAAGTGACATGATGTGATTACTCAGCTCCAATGCCCAAGTAGAAGTGGGTACACTCAAGGATCCAAGTGTAATAGGAAACCTGGGCCAAACGTTTCTCTTTTGCACAACACATTTCTTGGAGATCCCTTCTGTAACTATGTGAAATTAGAGCTCTTCTAGGACCAACCTATCTGGCACAAACTTAGGCAACATGTTATCTGTGTTGCTTCCATAAACCTTGATGTAGGTGAAAGATTCAACCACATAACAGTTCCCCATAGTGGCTATGAGAGCCTTTGCTTCCGGCGAGAACGCAAGGGCTTTTTTGTTGAAAATCAGAAAATACACCCTGCCAAGAAAACTTTCACATATATCATAGAACCTAGTCACATAGTTATTGTCCAAGAGCTCAGAATGGTAAATATGTACAAGCGGGGCCGACAATTCCCAACTCCATCCCGAATTATGGTAACGGAAATCAACATAGAAGATGTCCACAATGAAGGCAGTAAGATAAAAATTGGGCTTTTTCTTAGCAGTGGCTTTCTGGAATTCTTGAATAGCGTTTTTAAGTTCTAGTGATAGAATTAAGGCCCAAGGGAAAGATTCACCTGTAGTAATAATATGATGAGCGATGGGAGCCCATTCTTCTTTAAAGAAAGAACAGTTGGGAAGGCCATAAATCCTACACAACATCGTTGCCAGTACAGAGTAAGGTTTTTTAAACCACTCGATAGGGTATAATTCGTATTTCCTCTTGGAAAAATTACGGGGTTTAATCATCCAAGATTTAAGTGTTAGTTTTTCAACATTAAGCTAGCATTGTTAGTATCTTTAATTGAGAGAATAACAAGTACATCAATCAAACACAAGAGATAATGAACATAGTGTTTTTCCTCGGAGAAACCATAAAGGAGAAAACCCTGCAACTTCCTCAGAGATAGAATTAGCACCAAAACAGTAAAATCCCCAAAACAGTAAGTGATCTCCCGACAGCAGTAATCTTCTTCTTATCTAGCCCCAATGTCTTCCTCTTCCTCAACTATGTGCTATACTTGAGTGTGGATGAGTTGTGTGATAAATAGAGACTCCAGTTCTCTATTTATACTAATCTCGACATGACTAAAACCCTACTAGGGCTGACCTCTACTAGGAGAGTCTAATAACCCTAGTGCCTTGGAACTGTAGGGAATTTAACCCTTAGACAATCGGAGGGTTACTCACTATGACTTGACATGACTTGTTTACATTATTGATCCTCCCGATCGAAACATTGGGGCATGAAAATATGACTCAATTACATTATAGATACATCTCAGAATAAACATCGGGTTACAATACATAAGATACATAGATGAATACATTCCAAAGTTACAAATACACCAACACTCCCTCTTAACTAGGAAGGTATTCTTTCGACACAATTTTCAGCACTGGTCTTCTTCTCTGTATCAGCTGGATCCTCTTGTCATCTGTATCTCGAGTCTTCTGAGTCTTCAAGTCATCTTAATCTTCATATTTGGATCATCTCTCGATTTGGATCATCATGGGACATCATCAATGGATCTGGATCATCACTGGTCATCATCACTAGATCTAGATCATCACTGCTGGATCATCATCACTGGATCTAGATCATCATTGGCTATCATCACTGGATCTGGATCATCACGGGTGCTATCTCATGATTCTTCTTGTCACAGGAAGTTCTACAGAGCCATCCCTTTTTCATGCTGGTTGTAGGCCTAGCCTCCATGTAAGTCTTCTTCAGCACTTATGTCTGATCAACACATGATCGAAGAAAGGCTCATCATTTCTATCTAACACATGATCGAATATAGATACTACACTTACATCTGATGAACACATGATTGAAGAAAGGCATGCCCAACACTCACATATGATCATGTAGGAACTAATCCTATAATCATATCAGAAAGGCCCAGCACTTACATCTGATCAACACATGATCGAAGAAAGGATTCAACTTGTCTATCTGATCAACACATGATTGAAGATAGATACCGCACTTACATCTGATCAACACATAATGCGAAGAAAGGCACAACACTTATATCTGATCAACACATGATGCAAAGAAAGGCTCAACACTTATATATGATCAACACATGATGCGAAGAAAGGCTCTACACTTACATCCACCCAGGCGGGAACACATCCTGCTCACAATGATGGAAGGGCTTGCACTCATATCTGATCATGAGGGAACACATCCCAACAATCATATCAGAATGGTCCCCAGTCCTCCTCGACTGAGCTACCTGGTAACTGACCAGGCGCCTCCATTCTCCTAGAGAATGGAAATTGCCCTTACATCTGACCTACTCGTCGGAATGGCCCACACTCACATTTGACATGGAAGGAACTTAATCCTTTAGCCATGACATAATGGTTCAACCCTTACATCTGATCAAGTGGGAACACATCCCTCTACCACATCAGAATGGCTACTCAGTCCTAGACTGAGTGTTCCTGGTAACTGACCAGGTGCCTCCATTCCTAGAATGGCAATTGCCCTTACATCTTTCCTACTCGAAAGAATGTCCAGCACTCATATCTGACATGGAAGGAACCAATCCTCTCACCATGATAGAATGGCTCAGCCCTTACGTCTGACCATGGAAGGAAACAATCCTCTCACCATGTCAGAATGGCTATGGGTCTCATCATTTTCTCTTGGAGGAAACCTCGATCTGGAGAACACCAAGCTTCTCCCTAAAGTACTCAAACTTCAGCCTAGCCAATGGCTTCATCAATACATCAGCTATCTGTTCCTCCGTCGCAACATACTGGAGCTTCACTGCTCCCCTCTGCACCATATCCTTGATATAGTGATACTTGATCTCAATATGCTTCGACTTGTCATGGAACACTGGATTCTCTGACAACTTCACGTAACTCTAGTTGTCACAATGTATACAAGTAGCATCCAACTGGAGATCAAATATATCAAACAGTAGCTTCCGCAACCATACTACTTCACAACTAGCTGAACAAGCTGTGACATACTCTACTTCAGCTGTACTCAATGCCACATAGGATTGCTTCCCGCTAAACCAAGAGATCACACTTGATCCCATACTGAAGCAACACCCTGAAGTGCTCTTCCTATCAATGGCACTGCCTGCCCAATCTGAATCAACATAACCCTCGAGGTTAATCTTTTGATTTGCATTGTACTTGATCCCATAATCAACTATACCCTTTAGGTACCTCAGAATATGCTTTGCAGCAATCAAGTGAACATTTCTCGAATCTGTCAAGAACTGGCTCAAGGTGTTCACAACAAAGAAAATGTCTGGTCTCGTGTTCGTCAGATACATTAATGACCCAATCATCTGACGATACATCGTAGCATCAACCGACTTTGATGAAGCATCACTCAATAGCTTCAGGTTTGATGCCATAGGTGTGTCCATAGCCTTACAGTCCATCATCCCAAACCTCTTCAAGATCTCTACTACATACTTCCCTTGTCCAAGGAAGATTCCATCTGAACTCTACCACACCTCCATACCTAGAAAGTAATGCATCATACCCAAGTCCTTCATCTCGAACTCAGTAGCAAGCTTTCTCTTCGTATCAGCAATCAACCCATCCGTACCTGTCACAAATAGATCATCTACATATAGTAGAAGCATTACTGGGTTGCCATCCTCAACCTTGTAGTAAAGGTTGGAATCTTCTTTACTCTTGGTAAAGCCCAAACTGGATAGAAAGCTGTCAATTCTGCCGTACCAGGTCCTGGGTGCCTGTTTCAAACCATACAGGGCTTTCTTCAATCTGCATACATGAGACTCTCTGTCATGTGTCTCAAAACCAAGTGGTTGTTCTACATATACTTCCTCTTCCACTACACCATTCAAGAAGGAAGTCTTGACATCCATTTGGTGTATCTTCCATTTCATCACTGCAACTAGAGCAAGTAATGATATGATGGAAGTGTATCTGGCTACAGGTGCAAAGGTTTCTTCACAGTCTATTCCTTCTTTCTGAGAGAAACCTCAAGCTACAAATCTTTCTTTATACTTTTCAATACTACCATCTGCAGTATGCTTGATCTTGTAGATCCATTTGGAATTTACAACCGACTTCCCTTCTAGTCTTGGGACAACATCCCAAACATCATTCTTCATGATCGATTGATATTCTTTGATCATAGCATCCTTCCATTCTTTTTGTTCTATCGCTTCTTCATAACTGGAAGGTTCTTTATCAATGAAATCACATAGTAAAGCCACATACCCGAAGTAGGATCTGGTCCTCTTTATTTCTCTATGATTCTCTTATGGAGCCCCATATCTTTCCGCACCTTGGATAAGTTCACGTACCCAAGCAGGTTTCCTCTTATGAGGATTCTTCTCCATAGGTGGATCTACAGGTCTTTGTGGTTCTTCAAAATCTCGATCTTCTTCTTGAGCTTCTTCGTTCATGGTTGTATCATGAATTCTAGGTGCTTCTACTTCTTCTTCTTCAGGTTCTTCAGTAGGTCTCTTTCTAGATTTGTTGTAAACTATGTCTTCATCAAATGTCACATCCCTGCTGATGTCAATCTTCTTGTATCCTGGGAAATAGATTCTGTAATTCTTCGAGCTTTCAAAGTATCCTACAAATATGCCTTTCTTTCCTAAAGGATCTAATTTAGTCCGTTTCTCTTTTGGAATGTGTATGTACACAGGACAACCGAATATTCTGAGATGGTTGACTTCTGCTTTCTTGCCGAAGAAGACTTCTTCAGGAGTCTTGTTCTCGAGTACTCTATGTGGAGTACGGTTCTATACATACACCGCTGTTCTGGAAGCTTCAGCCCAAAGATGCATAGGAAGATCTTGATCATGAAGGATTGCTCTTGCAGCTTCCATGATGGTTTTATTCTTCCGTTTCGCAATCCCATTCTGTTGTGTATTATAAGGAGTGGACAACTCCCTCTTAATCCCTGATTCTTTGCATAGTTCTTTGAATTCATTCGAAGTGAATTCTCTGCCATTATCTGATCGAATGGTCTTGATCTTCTTTTTAGTATGGTTCTCGATTAAGGCTTTGAATTCCTTGAACTTACTGAATACTTTTTCTTTGTTCTTCATGAAGTAAACCCATGTCTTTCTAGAAAAATCATCAATAAAAGAAACATAGTATGCATACCCGCTTAGTGAGTTTGATGACATAGGACCGCATACATCGGAGTGGATGATTTCTAGTATGCCTTTGGCTTTGCTTTCACTGCTAGGAAATGTCTTCTTTGTATTCTTCCCTTTCGCACATCCTTTGCAGACCCCATCATGTTTTGCTTGAAATTCAGGAAGACCTTCAACAAATTTGCTTGCAATAGGTAGTGCTCTGTAATGCACATGAGTAAGCCTTCTATGCCAAAGTTCACTTGGCTCTACTATGTCATGGATCAAGGCTTGTTCTAGATGACCCTTCAATTTTTACAAACCTCCTTCTTGTTCTCCAATCACTACCGCATCATCGATAGTCTTTCCTTTTGGCCACATGATGACTTGACCATCTATGAATGCAACTCTCAACCCTTTTGCATCCAATGCTGATATGGAGAGAAGGTTCTTCTTGAGTCCAGGCACAAACAATACTTCTTTCATTGTTAGAGACTTACCCGAGTCTAGTTTATATGAAGATTCCCCACTACCTTTTATTGGATATTGGTAGTCATCTCCTACACCTTGTGAGGTGATTCATGTTCTAACAGTCTCACAAAGGATTCCTTGAATCCAGTCATATGTTTGGAAGCCCCACTATCTATAAGCCAATAATCACTTCCATGAGTAATGTTACCTGTGAGAACAGATATTAGAACATATTCATCCTCGATTGAAGAATCTTCACTTTCATATCTGGATCTCTTCTTGGATGGTTCATCATCCTCTGTAGCATGAGCATGATGTCTTCTTTTGTTCCCCTTCTTCTTATGAGAGTGACCCTTATTATTAGGGAAGTCTTTTGCAAAGTGTCCTCTTTCATCACATGTATAACATCTCAATTTTGATAGGTCTCTTCTACTGTTATCTTTGTGATGAGGATCCTTACCTTTGGAGTAATGAGGTCTTCTTTTGCTTTTCTTGGAGTGGATTGTGAGAGCTTGGTCTTCACTTCCCATCTTCTCTTCTCGAGCTGCTATTTGTGCTTCTTCTTGAGAACATTATTCCCATAGTCTGCTGAATTTGACTAACTTCTTTCTTGCACAGATTCCTTGGATGAAATAATCCCATGACCTACGAAGGCCATTCAGTGTTGTCATCACAATATCTACATTCTCCACTTCTTCATCTACAACTTTTAATTGTTCCTTGATCTGAGAAACCCTTGTGAAGTAAGACTGGATGGTCTCTGCATTTTGAATCTTCACATTCTTCATTTGATTCCTCAGAGTCATATTCTGGTTTATGTTCTTCCCTTCAAACAATTTAGTTAGGGCATCAAACATAGCTTTAGGTGTCTTGAGAGAGGACACCTGTGGGATAAGGTGATCCTTGATAGAATCAACAATGATCCTCTTTTCCATAACCATCTTCTTCTTATGTAAGGCCTTTGCCTCATCTCCCTCTAGAACTGGAACCTCCTCATGGATGTAGGAGTCTAATTCATTCTCTTCCAGGACCAGGGAGATCCTATACTACTAGGCTCGAAAGTTATCAGCTCCCTCAAGATTTTCATCAAGCTTGGTATGATGAGACATATTAAAATGATAATCTCAAATGGAAATTCAAGAGATATTAGATCTTACCAGGTCAAGATGTCGGATCTGAAACTTGAGCTGAAATCCTGCAGAGCTGGTTCAGGAGCAAATTAGGGTTTTTCTTTTTCGGAGATCTGTCCACCCAAATTCCTTGAAGTTTGTCCCTAACTTCATTTTTGGGGAGGAGATCAATCCAGGCCTGGGCTCACTGAAAAATTCCTCTTCTGTGAAAAGCCCTAATTTTTGGCAGTAGTGTCGGGTCCAAAACTGAAAAACCTCAGAATTGGATTATGCTTCGACAGAAAGATGCGCCCTAAGGAGGAGAGTTATTCCACCTTTCTTTTTCTGAAAATATGTGGAGGAAGATCCACAAACTAGGAAGCCCTAGTTACCGTAGCTGCACAGTGTCTTCTTCTCAGGTTAGCTCTGATACCATGTTAGTTTTTCAACATTAAGCTAGCATCATTAGGATCTTTAACTGAGAGAATAACAAGTACAACAATCAAACACAAGAGACAATGAACACAGTGTTTTTCCTCGGGGAAACCATAAAGGATAAAACCCTGCAACTTCCTCAGAGATAGAATCAACACCAAAATAGTAAAAGACCCAAAACAGTGAGTGATCTCCTGACAGTAGTAATCTTCTTCTTATCTAGCCCCAGTGTCTTCTCCTTCCTCAACTATGCGCTATACTTGAGTGTGGATGAGTTGTGTGATAAATAGAGACTCCAGTTCTCTATTTATACTAATCTCGACATGACCTAAACCCTATTAGGGTCGACCTCTACTAAGAGAGTCTAATAACCCTAGTGCCTTGGAACTGTGGGGACTTTAACCCGTAGACAATCGGAGGGTTACTCACTATGACTTGACATGACTTGTTTACATTATTGATCCTCCCAATCGAAACATCAGGGCATGACAATATGACTCAATTATATTATAGATACATCCTAGAATAAACATCGGGTTACAATACATAAGATACATAGATGAATACATTCCGAAGTTACAAATACATCAACATTAAGCATTTGGTCGAAATTGAATTTGGACTTGGCAGTGTTAACAAAATCTGCATTTAGGAGATGGGTATAAGGTTAAAGAGCATAAATCCTGACAAAGGTTTCAGGGCGGAAATTGGCTAGCTCAGACCCGGTACTGGTATTGAATAAACGATCTTTCACATTGGCGTGGTCTATAATCCATCGCACAGCATCATTATAAGGCAAGATGGCCGGTCTGGCAGTAATCATATGCAAGCCAGAATCCCTAATTCTCTCATAAACAATTTGGTCATTCTAAAAATCTGAGAGGTCATTGTTATCAAAAATTGAGTAAACCCGAGACCAATCTAAATGATAAGTCTCAGTGACTCAGCTGCTAGTATCAGAAAGGACATTGAAGTTCGCGTCTTTGGTGAACATGTCCTTCTAAAGGTTTTTACTCCTGGTAAATCTGGGGGTTTTGGACATCGCCATGTGTCGTTTTGGATATTTATACCAGAAATTAAAACTGAATTATACTGTAAGCACAATAAACAATTCGAATTACAAGAAAGAAATATGATAACCAACCTGAAACTGTAGTAATCACTATTGGTATCGCGTGGTAAATTCTGGAGGTAAAAATCACACAGCAGAGCAAATTACAGCAGTAAAAATAGTGAAAAATCGTAAATCAAACTATCATATTTATAATTCTCGAGAACTAATTTAGACCATCATATGAGAGTAAAAAGAAAAGAATGGTCAAGATTCGTTTGGCGAGATGCGGGCTCAAAAACAAAATTGCAAGTTTTATTAATCATTCCGCAACCCGCATGCCACAACTTGCAGGATGCAGAGTGTGGAATAGAAAAACAAGAAAAGAAATTATTCAATCGGCTTCACATTCCGCATTCTGCATCTTGCGGGATGCGAGATGCAGGATGTAGAAATACACAAACCAAAACACAAACAAATGATAACACCACAACCCGCATACCTCAAGTTGAGGGATGCGGGATGCAGGTTGGAAAAATGAAATATCAAAAATAAAGGTTTCCCGCATTCCGCAACTTGCGGGTTGTAGGATGATACAATCCAAATGAAACTCAATCATTCTGAATTCAAAACAAAGAAATCAAACATGGGTTTTTGGAAATTTGGTTAAGTTAAGGAATCCCAATAGTCAAATAAAAAATCTTAATGGAACCCTTAAAGATTACGAAGAGTCTTACCAAGAAATATTCATATCTATAATTGGGCTTCCGTGTCAAAATGACATGGGATCTATTGTACCTAAAACACAGATCAATATCTAGCAAATTATTTTACCTATCGCATTACTCTAGCTTCTTACTTTGGGGGGCATTTTGTTACACCCAAAAAATGTCTTAATGCTCTTATCCTCTAAAGTCCCTAACCAAAACCTCTTTTGGGCCCTTATTACTCATTCCTAGGTTGTCTAACGCACCTTGCATCCTGACATAGGGTGTCATCCAGGTCTGACACTTGTTGTCCATTAGAATAAGGCACCGATGGAGCATTTACCTTGGCCACAAGGTGTGCCAGTGCTCTTACCCCTCTTAAAAGGAGCGTCAATAGTCCCAAGAAGGAAAAAATAGAAGTTTTGAGAAGCTTCCAAGCAAAATCTCTCGTGGAGGATGATCCTAGCTATGTGGGAGAGCTAGAACTCGACCTCCTAACCCATAGGGATCATTCCCTACCTTCCTCCCAAAATATATCAAATCATTTGGGCTTCCTTTGGACCATAAATGAAAGCTACTTGGACCATGTTAAGGAGAGACCAAAAGAGAATCCGTATGTTGTTGGATTGAAGTCTGGTATATGAGGAAAAGAGAGAGATTTTGTGAGCAAGAGGTTGCATAATTGATAGTGTCTGACTGTGTTAAATATATTGTAAAAGAAAATATTCAACATTAAGGCTTTGGTTGTATCTTTCCTTTCTTATTCTTAATACAAAAGTTTTTCTCTTTCCCATAAATGATTTGTGTTCATATTAGTTGCTTATTACTAGTTTCCTTGATCATTAGTATATATTATTGATCTATCTTATTGCCGTCATGTTTTGTCTTGTTTTCTGTGTTCTTTGCAGGTACAACAATCGCACAAGGATACGTAGAACAAGGAAAACCTTCTTCAGTCAAGGTATAGAGAGCTTGTTATTCAAGTAGGTCACTCATCTAGGGAGAGGATATACTGTTGTGTCCTTTTGTCCTAGACTTGCACCATGCAGGATAGGGGAACAAACTGTGTTTGCACTGATTTAAATATCTCTGGTAACAAAGGATTCATATCTGTATATGTTTCTGGTTCAAAACCGCACCATAATAATTTTGGCTTCAACTGAGCCCCCTCCATCCTCGGTCTACATACCTTCAAAATCCACTAAATCCAAGTTTTTATAAAAAATAAGCATAATGGGGCCAAGTACCTCACCGAAAATTTTGCAGCCTCTAATTTAAGAGTTGATATGCCCCAAGTCTCATCAAATTATGATATGATTTTCTCCTGTTATTGGAAAAATAAAATTTTGCCTCCATACTTGTTATTTTTTAACTTTTCTATTTTTTTGCTGATGTGGCATTGTACTGACGTGGCCTGGTGCTAATGTGGTAGTACAACTATGCATTGATGTTTCAAACAGTCCTATGTGTCATCCCCTTCCATTTCAATGACACTTTTTTGTTGATAAATTGTTTTAGGATCAAAGGAGTGGTTTAAGAAAACAACTTTTTCGAGCCTAAACTCCTACAATGGTGACATGTGTCCAAAGTGGTTTTCTTTCAGGATCCTTCTCATTAAATTAAATTTCAAGCACCTTCATGAGCCTAAATGCTTAAGAACTGCCGATCTTCAATCCCAATATTTGATGTGACTGGCAGGGGTCCCATCATCCTGACGTCACCCCATGTCACATCTTTGCAAGTCACATCAATAGTCAAACCACAAGTGGTTTCAGGATCCTCGACAAGGTGGTTTTCCAAATATTCTTTTGCGAGATTGAATGAATGAGTGTGTGGCATGTCGACATGGTAGTTTTTCCTTCAGGATCATGCTACTTAAATTAAACTTCACACATGTTCACGGGTCTGAACCACTGTGAACCATTGATCTCTTCCACTACCAATGATCATATTTATTTTTCCTCTAGACCCCATCACATGTGAAAAATAATGCTCTCAAATATGATGTGGTTTGTCCACCTCATGCCTTATGTTCACGTAGATCCTCCACATCATACCTCCTTCTCATGTGGCAATTCCATGTCACTCATACACGTGGCACAGGTGGGGTCCACATAAAAATTTATAGAAAATTCAAAAATTCAAAATTTTGACAAGTGTCTTGATGAAATTACACTTGTCAATTATTTCTATAACCAAATGGAAAAATAAAAATTACACCTAGCCATCTCCAATACTTCAAAAACATTATAAATAGGCAGACAACATTACGATATTTCATCTTCTTAGTAAATATCTCTACAGTTGAAAGATTTTTTAGCCTTTCACTCTCGATTTTGTTATCACCAACCCCCCATCTTGTTCTGTAAACAAAACTGATTTCCTCAACACATGAATTTCTTCAATCTGTTTGTATCCTGTAACTTTATCCATATTTTTACAAAAATCCTAAATTCTTTTCCACTGCTGTATGAATTTAACCCAGTCATTCAGACATTCATTCAATATGTTGATTATGGTTTTGATTTCAATGATGGGGGAATTATACATTGTTTTCCACTATTTTGTTCATATACTTTTAGTCATACCCTTTCAAGGAAACCTGTAATTTCGTTTGTAAGATTTAAATTTGACCCATATGGTACCAATGTTTTAGCCTCTACTCTGATACCAATTTGTCACGACCCGTGATACCAATTTGTCACGACCCGCGTACCTTGATTGATCCATTTGGGTTGTGAAATACTCAAATTTTCCACTAAAAGTACTCCATGTATTTCGTCTTATTTTTCCAATTTTTTAATTTAGTAATTACAGTGAAATATAAATAGACACTTTGTTTACTTGTAATTCAAATAAGATTATATGGAATTATCTCAAACAATTCTATATGAATGCATTTGTCACATATATTCAATCAACTCAAGCAAAACATTTAACTCATATAATAACTCTTAACGAACACATAACATATATAAATATAATGCATTTACATAGAAAGATTACTTATATGAAAATGTAACCAGCTTCCTGCAGACGAGCAACATACCACCCAACCATAGACTCTATCAAGCCATATATTTATTTGATAGAGTCACCCTTGAGTTAGGGATATTCATCCACAAGAAGGTACTCGTTCTTTGTCGACATCTATCTCAGTCCTCTAGCACCCCTTTTTCCCTATAACCTTCCAAACACAGGAATGAGGCTCCCTTCTCTGAGCTAACAGTCCCTTGAGCTCCCTTCTATGAGTTAACAGTCCCTCGGATTTGTTATCCCAATTCCCTGTAGGGATATAATGCAGGAGGGTCAGGAACTCTCTGTGCCAATACTTAAGATATTTCATTGTTTATGGTGTTCCTTAGGTGTATTGTATGAGAGGTTGTGATATGGATTTTATGATAATCATGGGATTCAATTATGACATACAGTAAAAAAATCATGGTAAGAGAACATATTGTATGAAGAGTTGTCTTGGATGTGGCAACTAGTATAAGAATATAATGAAGACTGAGTTATACCATAAGAAAATGACAAATACTATGAGAAGGACCTCAAAGTTAGTTAAAATTCACAATTCTAATGATTCATTATAAGAAGACCATGAGATATGGCCTGCAAGAGTTAAAATACAAAGTTGTGAGTTGGAGTTGTTGCAAATGCAACGAAAGAAATGCATGAAAAAATAGTCATATTGGATAGACTACAAGGATGTTGTCCAAAGAAAAGAGTTGTGAAAAAAAAGAAAAAAATGTGTCTTGGATGTGATAGTACAAGTGATCCATAACGAAGACACAAATTATTTCTCTTTCCACTGAAATCTAAGTATTATGTGTGGAATTCATGTTCTTATTATCATATTTAATTGTAAAGATAAAAATTTACAATATTGTTTGATATATAAAGGTACAATTCTTAATACATATATGTTTATGTTTATGACATAGGTGTATGGTGAGATTACTATGATCCCATGGGAAAATTTTAAGTTGTAAATCTCAGGAAGAAGGCCGCTGCAAAGACACAAGAGTCCTAAAGTTTTACTCTTCTTATGCAAGAAATCCCTGGTGAATGATTGATCACCCGAGGGATTGCTAACTTAGAGAAGGGGATGTATGAACCTAGAGGATGAGTGACTACAAGGGAATTAGAGTAACAAATATGAGGTACTTTTAGCTTAGAGAAGGGATCCCAAGTTACTACTAACTCATAGAAGGGAACCCCATTCCTTTAGGGTAACAAATTTGAGGTATTGTTAGCTCAAAGAAGGGAGCCCAAGGTACTGTTAACTCAGAGAAGGGAGCCCCATTCCTTGTGAAAATTGTGGAGGGTGTTTTAAGAGTAGTGAGATGAATTATTTCTCATGGAAACCTTGTGAAGGAAAAATGTGCATGCATATAAGTATTGGATATAAATTTCCTACTTATTTGATGAAATGATTGTGTGTTCTTACATTTTATATTTGGAAAATTGTTATCGACATTATGGATATTTCACGAGGATGGTTATAACATGCATACTTCTTCTTAATGAATAACATAGGTACATGTATATGTGTTGAGCCTATAAAGAAAAATAAGGCATGTAGAATTAATGTTGATGCATTTAGGATGAGAGGGTCGACAAATATACCAGATTGAAGGGACCAAGAAAACTATGTCAAACATTCACGAGGAAGAAACTTAAGAAGTATAGAATGTCGTGCGATGGGATATTGTATGTGCCTAAAGACATGTTAAAGTATGCCATTATATATGTAGTGCTGACGATCGACCAAGGATGCTGCATAAATTAAGGGGGGGGGGATTCTAACACCCCATTTTGACCCCATAATGTAATTATGTAATTAGGATGGAAATGGATAGAATCCAAAACATGATGGTCCAATGTGACAAAAATAATGTAATTATGTATGTTTAATATTTAATATAACACATGAATATTGTAGATCGAGAAGGATAAATAAGAGATGGGGGGTATCTTTCCACAATATGGAGAGTGATTATCCCAATCCTAGGAAAAAGGTGCCCAACCCATCCATGGCACTTGTCCACCTCTCATATCCTTCCGTTTACATGTGGCTAGTTCTTATCAACCTTGGTTGCACTTGGATATCCTCCACCATGCATATAAACAAAGAGAGTTATCCTATCATTCCATTCATTCCTTCATGACTAATACCATCATTTTGTGGTAGGCAGACCTTCACTAGTGGGAAATAAGAACCATTGTCACTAGTAATACCATCATTGTACCGCTATTATTATTCCATATGGGATCCATCATTGTAATCATACCTAGACAATCAATGGTTATATTCTCATCACTAGAACCCTAGATTGGAGCCATACCGATAATAGGGGATTGAGTAGTTGTAGCAGAAAACTCGGTACTGCCTCGTGGATTGGTAGCCCTAGCTCGAGGGTGGATATGTCAAAGAAATATATGGATTAACAGAGCCTATAACTGGGATGAACATCCTTGGTTTGTATCCAGTTGGAAATATTTCCAGATAAGTTCATTATGTGTATAAATGAATGGTATTTATTTTTTATTGTATGAATTATTGCCATCATATGAATTAAGTGAACATATTTAATGGAAATGGTAAATGTTTTCTTATGTAAATAGTCTGTTGGTTGTCTTATATGTCTTATAAGTGATTATATCATAATTATTTTCATTGTAAATATTTAATTAAAATCAATAGAAAAACATAAATGCATAGCATAGACAAATTCAGTCTATAGAACTAGCACCCCGTGGCCCCTAAGTCACCATGAGATCATTGGGTACATGAAACCTACATTTAGGATCTAATATCATAGATCTCCAAAGTGTACTTCCTTTACCCAAGGAATATTTATCCTAGACCTTACGAAATATCCATCCCTAAGAACTGATGTAGTAGATCAAGATCCTTGATGCCAAATTCACTTGGCAACTTCTTCTTGCACCACATAATGAGCTTCTTTAAACTACAATGGTGACACGTGTCCAAAGTGGTTTTCTTTCAGGATCCTTCTCATTAAATTAATTTTCAAGAACCTTCATGAGCCTAAATGCTTAAGAACTGTTGATCTTTAATCCCAATATTTGATGTGACTGGCAGGGGTCCCATCATCCTGACGTCACCCCATGTCACATGTTTGCAAGTCACATCAATAGTCAAACCACAAGTGGTTTCAGGATCCTCGACAAGGTGGTTTTCTAAAAATTCTTTTGCGAGATTGAATGAATGAGTGTGTGGCATGTTGACAGGGTAGTTTCCCCTTTAGGATCATGCTACTTAAATTAAACTTCGTACATGTTCACGGGTCTGAAGCACTATGAATCATTGATCTTCTCCTCTACCAATGATCATATTTATTTTTCCTCTAGACCCCATCACATGTGAAAACTAATGCTCTCAAATATGATGTGTTTTGTCCACCTCATGCCTTATGTTCATGTAGATCCTCCACGTCAGAACTCCTTCTCATGTGGAAATTCCATGTCACTCGTACACCTGGCACAGGTGGGGTCCACATAAAAATTTATAGAAAATTCAAAAATTCAAAATTTTGACAAGTGTCTTGATGAAATTACACTTGTCAATTATTTCTATAACCAAATGGAAAAATAAAAATTACACCTAGCCATATCCAATACTTCAAAAACATTATAAATAGACAGACTGCATTACGATCTTTCATCTTCTTAGTAAGTATCTCTGTAGTTGAAATAATTTTTAACCTTTCACTCTCAATTTTGTTATCACCAACCCCCCTGCTTGTTCTATAAACAAAATTGATTTCCTCAACACATGAATTTCTTCAATCTGTTTGTATCCTGTAACTTCGTCCATATTTTTACAAAAATCCTGAATTCTTACCCACTGCTCTATGAATTTAACCCAGTCATTCAGACATTCATTCAATATGTTGATTATTGTTCTGAGTTCAACCATGGAGGAATTATACATTATTTTCCACTATTTTGTTCATATAATTTTAGTCATAACCTTTCAGGGAAACCTGTAATTTCATCTGTAAGATTTAAATTTGACCCATATAGTACCAATGTTGTAGCCTCTACTCTGATACCAATTTGTCACAACCTAAGTACCTTGACTGATCCATTTGGATTGTGAAATACTCAAATTTTCCACTAAAATTACTCCATGTATTTCATCTTATTTTCCAATGTTTTAGATTAGTAGTTACATTGAAATATAAATAGATGCATTGTTTACTTGTAATTCAAATAAGATTATATTGAATTATCTCAAACAATTCTATATGAATGCATTTGTCACATATATTCAATCAACTCAAGCCAAACATTTAACTCATATCATAACTCTTAATGAACACATAACATATATAAATATAATGCATTTACACAGAAATATTACTTATATGAAAATGTAACCGACTTCGTGTAGATGAGCAACATACCACCCAACCATAGACTCTATCAAGCCATATTTTCTTTGACAGAGTCGCCCCTGATTTGGGGCTATTCATCCACAAGAAGCTATTGGTTATTTGTCGACATCTATCTCAGTCCTCTAGCACTCCCTTTTCCCTTTAAACTTCCAAACCAAGGAATGGGGCTCCCTTCTCTGAGCTAACAGTCCCTTGAGCTCCCTTCTTTGAGTTAACAGTCCCTTGGATTTGTTATCCCAATTCCCTATAGGGATATAATGCAGGAGGGTCAGGAACTCTCTGTGCCAATACTTAAGATATTTCATTGTTTATGGTGTTCCTTAGGTGTATTGTACGGGAGGTTGTGATATGGCTTCTATGATAATCATGGGATTCAATTATGACATACAATAAAAGAATTATGGTAAGAGAACATATTGTAGGAAGAGTTGTCTTGGATATGGCAACTAGTATAAGAATATAATGAAGACTGAGTTATGCCATAAGAAAATGACAAATACTATGAGAAGGACCTCAGAGTTAGTTAAACTTCACAATTATAATGTTTCATTATAAGAAGACTATGAGCTATGGCCTGTAAGAGTTAAAATACAAAGTTGTGAGTTGGAGTTGTTGCAAATGCAACGAAAGAAATGCATGAAAAAATAGTCATATTGGATAGACTACAAGGATGTTGTCTAAAGAAAAGAGTTGTGAAAACAAGAAAAAAATGTGTCTTGGATGTGATAGTACAAGTGATCCATAACAAAGACACAAATGATTTCTCTTTCCACTGAAATCTAAGTATTATGTGTGGAATTCATGTTCTTATTATGAATTTAATTGTAAAGATAAAAAATTACAATATTGTTTGATATATAAAGGTACAATTCTTAATACATATATGTTTATGTCTATGACATAGGTGTATGGTGAGATTATTATGATCCCACAGGAAAATTGTAAGTTGGAAATCTCAGGAAGAAGGCCACTGCAAAGACACAAGAATCCTAAAGTTGTACTCTTCTTATGCAATAAATCCCTGGTGAATGATTGATCACCCGAGGGACTGTTAACTCAGAGAAGGGGATGTACGAACCTAGAGGATGAGTGACTGAAAGGGAATTAGAGTAACAAATATGAGGTACTTTAAGCTCAGAGAAGGGATCCCAAGTTACTACTAACTCATAGAAGGGAACCTCATTCCTCTAGGGTAACAAATTTGAGATATTGTTATCTCAAAGAAGGGAGCCCGAGGTACTGTTAACTCAGAGAAGGGAGCCCCATTCCTTGTGAAAATTGTATATGGTGTTTTAAGAGTAGTGAGATGAATTATTTCTCATGGAAACCTTATGAAGGAAAAGTGTGCATGCATATAAGTATTGGATAGAAATTTCCTACTTGTTTGATGAAATGATTGTGTGTTCTTACATTTTATATTTGGAAAATTGTTATCGATATTATGGATATTTCACAAGGATGGTTATAACATACATACTTCTTATTAATGAATAACATAGGTACATGTATATGTGTTGAGCCTATAAATAAAAATAATGCATGTAGAATTAATGTTGATGCATTTAGGATGAGAGGGTCGACAAATATACCAGATTGAACGGATCAAGAACACTATGTCAAACATTCATGAGGAAGAAACTTAAGAACTATAGAATGTTGTGCGATGGGATATTATATGTGCCTAAAGACATGTTAAAGTATGCCATTATATATGTAGCGCTGACGATGCAGCAAGGATGGTGCATAAATTAAGGGGGGGGGTTCTAACACCCCATTTTGACCCCATAATGTAATTATGTAATTAGGATGGAAATGGATAGAATCCAAAACATGATGATCCATTGTGACAAAAATAATGTAATTATGTATGTTTAATATTTAATATAACACATGACTATTGTAGATCGAGAAGGATAAATAATAGATGGGGGGTATCTTTCCACAATATGGAGAGTGATTATCCCAATCCTAGGAAAAAGGTGCCCAACCCATCCATGCCACTTGTCCACCTCTCGTATCCTTCCATTTACATGTGGATAGTTCTTATCAACCTTGGTTCCACTTGGCTATCCTCCACCATGCATATAAACAAAGAGAGTTATCCTATCATTCCATTCATTCCTTCATGACTAATACCATCATTCTGTGGTAGGCAGACCTTCACTAGTGGGAAATAAGAACCATTTTCACTAGTAATACCATCATTGTACTACTATTATTATTCCATATGGGATCCATCATTGTAATCATACCTGGACCATCAATGGTTATACTCTCATCACTAGAACCCTAGATTGGAGCCATACCGATAATAGGGGATTGAGTAGTTGTAGCAGAAAACTCGGTACTGCCTCGTGGATTGGTAGCCCTAGCTCGAGGGTGGATTTGTCAAAGAAATATATGGATTAACAGAGCCTATAACTGGGATGAACATCCTTGGTTTGTATCCAGTTGGAAATATTTCCAGATAAGTTCATTATGTGTATAAATGAATGGTATTTATTTTTTATTGTATGAATTATTTCCATCATATGAATTAAGTGAACATATTTAATGGAAATGGTAAATGTTTTCTTATGGAAATAGTCTGTTGGTTGTCTTATATGTATTATGAGTGATTATATCATAATTATTTTCATTGTAAATATTTAATTAAAATCAATAGAAAAACATAAATGCATAGCATAGACAAATTCAGTCTATAGAACTAGCACCTCATGGCCCCTAAGTCACCATGAGATCATTGGGTACATGAAAACTACATTGAGGATCTATCGTAGATATCCAAAGTGTACTTCCTTTACCCAAGGAAGATTTATCCTAGACCCTACTAAACCTCCATCTCTAAGAACTGATGTAGTAGATCAAGATCCTTGATGCCAAATTCACTTGGCAACTTCTTCTTGCACCACATAATGAGCTTCTTTAAACTTCCTATAATGATAAATTAATCTATATATAGAACCAAGGCAACCAAATTAGCTTTATCATACAAATAATAAAGACTTGAATTGATTAATTGTTGTAAACCCCAAGTTCAATAGGAACTCATCAATTCTAGAGTACAAAACTTGTGGTGTCTACATTATTGCATGAATGAATTTATTTAACCTGTAAAAATGAGTATTCATTCCCACACACCTCAAAATTATGGATTGATTTATATACACTTATTCCTTAATCACAAAATTCAAGAAGGTTATTTCCAAATCCATCTAAGATAAATGCATCCAAAACATGTTATTAATGCAAGAATGGCACAAATAAAAGAATATATAGTAACTAGAGAAAATGTCTCACCATAATCAACAACTTCTTTTTGTGAGAACCCTCTTGCAACAAAGCTTAACTTGTCTATTAAAGTACTCGTATCGACCATATTTTTTAGTATGTATAGCCATCTAGTATTAACCATTGATTTATCCATTTCTATTGGTACAATATACAAATATCATTCTATAGAATGTAGATATAATCCTTTGTCATGGCATCCTACATACCCTCCTTTTCATAGGCCTCCTCAAATTAGAAGGATCATCCACCATTATTTTGGAGTGTGTATGTTCCACAAGATCAACAAGAAATCTTTAAAGGCCACCAGTTCACACAACTCTAGTGCAAGTCGTTAAAATTTATAAACTATAATCATTTATAGTACATTGTTATCATTCAAATGAAAGTGTACAAGCATAATATTCCATAGAAGAAACTAGATAAATATTTTCTTCAAACTAGAAACAAACTAAACATCACTTGACTAACGAAAATCATAAGATGATATCCAGAAGGAAAAGGAGCCTAATCCTTTCATGGGATAAGTAGCATCATCACTCAATTCCACTCTCATGGCTCCCTCTTATTCCCAAAACATGTCAAATATTTTGTTGCCATGTCATATGCCTTAATTCCCCACTATCTAGTATATACCATCCAACAATTGACATCATTTTGGATGATAAAAAAAATACCATGGAGAAGGAAGTCTCAATATAGGATTATAACCAATTCACTCCTACTATAGTACTTGCACTGCTTGCATCATGTTTATGTTTCTTGGCCTTACCCTTCTTAGTCTCTAGACATTAGTTGGAATAATGTGCCAACTAGTGACACCTAAAAAATTTAATCTTAAACTAAAATCCTTCTTTCCTTTTCTTGATGCTTCCTTTTTACCCTTCTCATATTCTTTCTTGTCTCCATTTCCATTCATCCTAACAAGCAATATTTATTGTTCCTCCTTTTTCTTTGTTAAAGAAAAATTCAACCTTATCTCTTCCTACACACTGTTATCCCAAATATTCTCATAATGATCCGTAAACTGCAATGGATATTCTGTTACTTTTTATAGATCTTATTATCTTGATTATGATCTTTGTCTGAAAGAGTAACAAGTACAACTAGATGCATAAGATATAAGAGATACACAAGACACACATATTTTCACTAGGGAAACCATAAAGGAGAAAACCCATCAAATTTCCTCATAATAGTAAGATGATAAACACAGTAACAAGAAGTATTCTACAACTATTTGTCTCCCCTCCCTATGTCTCTCTTTCTCTCTCATGTGAAGTTGAGAGTGTGAGGTGTGTATAAATGAGGGAGAGTGCCTCCCTATTTATACCTTTTAAGTGACTGACCAAACATAGGACTGGGGCCCACATGTCTTCCCTAACAGGGCCGACTTCTCCTAGAGAGACTCCAAATACACATTACATGCTGTCACATTGGGGACTATTTCCCCGACTTACAATAGAGGTTGAACCTCAAGGTCTAGACACAATTAAGACATATCTCAAGGGGGTAAACACATACCCAATGGGGGTACAACAAGATACAATGATAATACACATTAGAATATCTTCCGAATTTACAAATACATCAACACTCCCTTTTAACTAAGAAGGTATTCTCTCTCTTCATAGTCATCAACACATCTGGTCAATTTTTCATCACGAAGTCAACATCACAGAGTCATAGAGTCATCATCATAGCTGTTTTCGTCATCATCTTATTATTTTGATCATTGTACCATACTATCTGTCATCAGAAGTTTCTACAGATCCAACCCTTTTTCATACTAGATGTAGGCCTAGTCCTCTTCCAGGTCTTCATAACATCTCAGGAAAACCATATCGTAGGAACTATCCAGGACCTTCATTACATTTCCACAACAATAACTTGCATCTTCTACCTTCATTTCATCATATCCAGATCATCTCTTTTGTCCTGCACAAAAAAAAAAAAAAAAAAAAAAAAAAACACAAAGCATCCACAGTCGACCTGCGTTCTATCAGAGAACTGCCTAGGTGCATATCTTGTGCTTCGTGACCTTATCATCTCAACATGGGAACACACATATATGGATATATATATGCAAGGATTGATTACGACCCAACACCTTGCTGCATCGGGACTTTTTACGTTCTAGTTCAACCTCAAGGGATAACATCTGAACAACCTACGTTCATGATCTTTTCTGTTTAGATAACCTTCGAGGCGTATTACATCTAAGTAACCTGCATACCACGCTAGGTCTCATTTTTACACTTAGAAAACCTACAAGACTTATTACATTCGAATAAACTGTGTATCACGTCATGTCTCATTTTTACATTCAGATAACCTGTCTCAGGACCGATTACATCCAAGGATAACCTATGAGCTTCTCCAGGACTGATTACATTCGAAGACAACCTACATGATTGATTATGTTCAAGCATCTTGCTTCACCAAACTTTTTCCTGCTAAAAAAACCTGTCTCATTTCCCATGTGAGATATTATGCTTCCGTAATATATCAGGATTGATTACATCCAAGGATAACATGCGAGCTTTGACAGGACTGATTACATCCAAGGAAAGCCTACATGGCTAATTATGTCTGGGAAACCTACAATCTTCACCAAGATTTTATGCTCAGAATACCTATCTCTCTAGCTATGCTAGAACACATCACTTCCCCTTTTGAGGGATCTCTATCTGGATCACACCAAGTCTTTCTTTGAAGTACTCGAACTTCACTCTCGCAAGAGGCTTAGTCAACACATCGAATATCTGCTCCTATATTGCCACATACTGGAGCTTCACTGCTCCTCTCTGCACCATATCCATGATATAGTGGAACTTGATATTAATGTTATTCAACTTGTCATGGAACACATGATTTTACGATAAATTCACCCAACTATGATTGTCGAAGGAGATACAAGTCACATCCAATTGGATGTCGAACAATTCAAACAGTAGCTTTCGAAGCCACTTTACCTCACAACTCATCGAGCAAGCGACAACATACTCTGGCTTGGATGTACTCAATGCCACGCATGATTGCTTCATGTTGAACCATGAGATCATGCTAGATCCCAAACTGAAGCAACAACTTGAGGTGCTATTCTTGTCAGTGGCGCCACCTACCCAATCTGAATCAACATAACCATGTAGGTTAATCTTCTGATTCGTATCATATTTGAGACCATAATCTAACGTACCTTTTAACTACCTCAGTATATGATTTGCAGCTATCAGGTGAA
Source organism: Pseudotsuga menziesii (assembly GCA_001517045.1). Taxonomy (NCBI): domain Eukaryota; kingdom Viridiplantae; phylum Streptophyta; class Pinopsida; order Pinales; family Pinaceae; genus Pseudotsuga; species Pseudotsuga menziesii. The sequence continues at coordinate 295,632 of LPNX010867193.1, forward strand.
CATGTCTCGGATCTGTTAGGAACTGGATCAGGGTGTTCATTGCAAAGCATATTATTGGTCTCATATTCGTTAGATACATCGACGAGCCAATTTTCTAATGATACATCATGGCATCAATAGTCTCAGATGAAGCATCACTCAGAAGATTCAAGTTAGATGCCATAGGTGTGGCCATTGCCTTGTAGCCCATCATTTTGAATCTCAACAGAATATCCACTGCATATTTTCCTTGACCAAGGAAGACCCCATCTGCACTCTGCCACACCTCCATGCCTAATAAGTAGTGCAATATACCTAGGTATTTCATCTCGAACTCTGTAGCAAGTCTCCTCTTTGCATCTTTAATGAGTTCCTCTTCTCCTGTTAGAAACAAGTCATCGACATATAGCAGGAGTATCAATGGTCTGTCATCTTCCACCTTGAAGTAGAGGTTGGAATCCGCTTTACTCTTGGTAAATCCAAAGCTCATCAGGAAGCTATGCATCCGGTGGTACCATGTCCTTGGTGCTTATTTTAATACATACAAGGCCTTTTTCAATTTGCACACATGGGTCTTCCTATCATGTGTCTTGAATCCCTGTGGTTGTTCCATGTACAATTCCTCCTCGACTACACCAGTCAAGAAAGTTGTCTTTACATCCATCTGGTGTATTTTCCATTTCATAACTACTACCAAAGCAAGTATGATCCTAATGGAAGTGTATCTTTCCACAGGTGCAAATGTCTCTTCATAGTCTATGCCTTCTTTCTGTGAGAAGCCTCGTGCTTTGAATCTTGCCTTATATTTCTTGATGTTGCCATCTTTCAATAATATTATCGATGAATGGCGTGGGGTAGTTATCCTTGGGACACACATTGTTTAAATCATGAAATTCATTGTAAATGCGTATAGTCCCTTATTTTTTTATCAACTGGAACATGATTTGATACCCAATCCGTTAGAGCAATCGGGTAAGTAAACCCAACTTTCAACAATTTTTCCACTTCAGCCTTGACGGTTTCTGCTTTCCATAGATTTAATGGTTTAAGAGTTTGTCAAACATGTTTCACGTCAGGCTAGGTACGGATCTCATGTTCAACTATAGATGGATCATTTTCTTGAATCTCCCATATGACCATGCAAAGACGTCACAGAACTCCTTAAATAAGGAAGTGTAAATGGAAACCTCTTCGAGAGAATAGTTTGTGCCAATATGAAAATTTTCCACAATGTTAGGTTTTGCAGAAATGTTGATCAGGATGGTGGTAGAGATGTTTTCCACATTCCCCTCGAAAAATACCCCTTCCCTAGGTAAAGGATTAATCGACTGATCAACACCTTCTGCCAGTCTCACATGGAACTTTGAATTCTCAATATTTCTTGATTCTGGAAGGAAGGACTTGTGGTGAAGGTCCTCACAAATATTTTCTGGTCCAATCATGGCTTACAGAATGGATTCATCCGAAGGAAAAACCATATCCAAGCAAACATAGGAATATGTATATTTCTCCGCCTAGGCAGGAAAATAGGCTTCATTTGACTCCTCTGAGATTGAAGAAGGAGTCATGATGGAATCAAGAATAACATTAGATATAGCTTGATAAGATACTTCCACTAATAATAAGGGAACTTGAGGCTCTTCTTGCGATGGGAGGACCCAGGGGTCAAATCAATCTACAACTGTCACGATAGACTTCCCGACACTCGTTGAACCTAAGTAGTTAATAGGAGTTGGTATATCAAATGTTCCCATCAATGATGTATACATTCCAACTCCCAAGCTTTCACTGGCCAGTTTCGACTGATCTATCAATGGTATCGTGGACTCATTAGTTTTGAAACGACCTTTCCTAGTAAAACTGAGTTGGTTAATTGTAACCATCTTCCCTTTGCGTGGAAACAATAAGACTCAGAAAAAAGACTAGGGAATAGCACACATAGCATAAGTCCAACTTCTCCCCAACAACCACTTATAGTCCAAGGGAGCACCGATCACTTCAACTTCAATAGAAGTTGCTTTCCTTGCCAACTTTATTTTGAAATCTGGTAGGATACCATGTGGACGAAAATACCTTTCGTCGAAAATAGTAAGTAGAGTGTTTGATGGGAAGAAATTTGAGGATTCCAAATATTTTCACCAAGACATCCACATGACGCACGTGGAAGCACCTTCATCAACCACTGTTCATCCAATGGTTTTTCCTCCATGGACAACATTAATTAAAAAGGCCAATGGTATGGCAGGCACATTTTAACATTAGAAATATTAAATTTGGCCAGCATGCTCGCCGAGTCCATACTACCTATCGCTACTGAGAGTGTACCCCTTTGAGAAGGACAACTTTGTAGCACCTCCAATGCCGAAATCGCACAAGGTTTTTGAGCTAATTCTTCTACCAGAGAGTAGTTAGAAGCATCCCTAGCATTAGGGTTTTGGAATATTTTCTTGAAGACACCTTTTGATATCTTGGGCATTGGTTTAGTTGGTTTCTCAATGGTGAGAAGGGTTGAATTTTCAAAAATTACCTTTATCCTAAGCCTTCGATTTGTAATATTTGTTTCTTGTTTGTAGGAGAGTTCTGGATCAGAACATTTTGATATAATTGCGATTAGTAGGAGCACTAGCTGTGCCCTCGACATATTTCGAAGCAGAAGCTACATTCTATCCTTAGGGAAAGGGATCCTTCAGGATAGTCGGTCATTGTTGTTTAAGCAACTTATGTGCTTGATCCATTAAGGGGCATTGATAATTAAGATGGTCTCCTGGACACAAATTGCAAGGAAACTTAACATTCTTCTTGTCTTTCTTGCCCCCCTCAGCATTATTTGTGGAATTTTGTTTGTTTTTGTTTCCCTCACCCTTCTTCCCCTTATTCTTTTTCCCACTGTGATGCTGATTTCCCTTTTGGGAAGAGTATGAAGAATAGACATTATCACTTTGTGCTGAGGGAGTGGCAATATTAGTTTCCTGCACTGAATATTGTTTCACTGACAACTCATGGAGTTTCTTGGCCAGTGATTCTACAATGGGAGTACTTATTGAACCAACCACAACATCGGCATGGGGTCCATGCTTGGGTTTATCCTGGTCATTCATAGACCTTGATGCTTCAGGGATAATTTCATATAAATACTAGACTGAGCATATATCAAATTTAACTACTGTACCCGGAGGATTCCCCTTCCTCTATGTTAGAATATAATCCGGCGGGATTATAATATTGTAAATAAATAAATAAATAGTTAGCTGAACAGTTACATAGGAAGGTGAAAAGGTTGATGAAGCTCAACTGTCACATGTAATATATAAATATATGCATTAGCCATGAATAATATTGAATCGGGAGTTATTACCTATCAGTGGTATCAGAGCTTGGCTATTTGCCATAACTCCTGCCTGCTGCATTTCAGTCCTGGCATTCTGCTTGCCAGTCCATTTCCAGACTGCCTGCTCAGTCAGTTTGCCAGTCTCATGCATTGTATGCATTATGCTGCAATGAGTCTAATTTGAGATATGAAAAACGTTGTGATACCTAACCCTAATTTATAGATGCGATTTCTGTGCTTGAAGAGTGCTGCGATTTCTATGCTTGGAAACCCTAATTCTGCATTGAAGCGGCTATTGGTTCTCCTCACCAGGAATCGATATAGCTTCATGAGAAGCTTAAGATGTCCGCCCAGTCCTTGTAGCTTGCATGCAATAGGTTGTCTGCAGTCACATCCCAGTACATGTATCTCCTTCCTGTGATGAAGAAAACATTAAAGCCCATTTCTCTGAGCTCATTATAAAGGGAGAGAGTTTCATTTATTGCAGTTGCCTTTTCCTCCATAACCCATGCAAAGTATTTGGTACGATTGTAAGGAGCTCCACCAAATTCAATTTGCTCGTAGTAGCCAATATTGGAGAGAGTGGTTTCGTCAATGTCGAAGATCCAGACATCCTTCCCATATCCAACAGCCTTCACTTTCTCGCTGTGGAGATATTGACAAGCTAAGTTTACAGTGAATCGCAGGTCCTCCTGATCCGCGTGAGGAATCACCACTTCTTCTTTTATTTTTTGTTGATAATGCTCTCATTCTATCACTGGGTATAGTGCGCTCTCAGTTCATGGAGAATTGGAAGCTGCATCCTCTCTTTTGTCAACTAATCCTGTACTTAGGGTTTTGAGTTAAATTGTGTTTGAAGCTGCATCCTCTCTTCAAACCAGATGGAAAGATAGAATCCAAATACGCTAGTCTAAGAGATTCGTGAGGATTGAAGTATTTTTCTCTTTCAAAACCGGTACCAAATTTGCGTGGAGACTGTTTGAAGAGACCATCCTGCGTGAAGCTGCTGCGTGGAGCTGCCTGCTGCGTGGAGCTGCCTGCTGCGTGGAGCTGCTGAGTGTGCTACGTTCTGCTGCGTGGAGAAGAGCTGCCTGCGTGGAAGTTGAGAAGATTGCTGAATGATATTATGCTTGCTGCTTGTGACTGATATATGCTGATGGTATTGCTGAATGATATATAATGCTTGCTGCTTTGAAAGACCTATCAGTGTGGGCGCGTTCCAGTGTGTAATCCAAGTATGATATCTCTTGTGAAACCTTCGTGAAGACTGCTCTCTTCAAGAGCGTGGAGAGAAGTGACCATTTTGGTGTTGCTGTGATAACAACTTGAGGTGAGAGCTCGTGCCTATGCACCGAGATTGAATGAGATTCAGTCACAAGAAGCTCCTGTATTCAGCTAAGCGGAGGTAAACGTTTTTGTTGGTTGAAATACAAAAACCCTAATTTCTGTGTATAGATGTAAAAGGAAAAGTCAGCAAGTATTTTTCATTTACATTGAGTAAAAAGGACCATGAATAATATATATGATATATATAATACTTCGGTGGAAGATATATGCTGATGTGTATGATGTTGTAATCTCCTAGAATTATTGCATTTTTTCTCTTTCGAATTTGAAGCTGCGACTAGAAGAGCACCTGCTGTGAGAGATTGAAAGCATATTTTCTCTGCCTCCGTGTTATTGGTCAATGATACTGTCATTTTAAAACTTGATGTTGAGATATTAACATTGTAAATCACCTTGGCAGAGACTGTAGACCTGCAAGGTTATTGTTTTCTCTTTGTCATATTAAGTTCATCATTGTAAATTACACTAATAGTTGCAAAAGATGCAATCTATAGCATCTGTAGAATCACTTTGCTTTGCTCAAAAAGCAAAGAACCACACCAAAGACTCTTCCAAGGGAGATTGCAGCAAGAGAAGACAAGGAAGAAGAAATTTCAGAGGCAGAGGGGGCAAAAACAACTTCAGCAAAAGATCAGATTTGCAGTGCAAGCGTTGTGGAAAGAATGGGCACACATCAGATCAGTGTTGGGCTTCATGGGACTCCATCAAAGACAAGCATAACCAAAAGAAAGATGACAGTAAAAATCTAGATGCTAGTAAATCTTCTGATTCTGCTCATTGTATTGTTGCACATTGTAATCTTGGAATTAATGAAATGACTTCACTTTCATCTTACAAAGATTGTTGGTTGCTTGATACTGGTGCAACATCGCACATGACATTTATAAAAGACTGTTTTGAAGAACTTAATGAAACAATAGATGGCATAGTTTACTTTGCAGATAAGTCAAGTCTTAAACCAAAGGGAATGGGCACCATTCGACTGAAGATGCCTGGATTCCTTGATTTCTTATTGAAGAATGTTCTCTATCTTCCAGAGTTGCAGAGAATCCTACTGTCCTTGGTGGAGATTCGACAGCAAGGCCATTCCATCCACATGTTTGATGGAATCATTGAAATAAGAAAGTCCTTTCACAACCAAGTCATCATGATTGGATACGAAGATGGGAAGTTGTTGAAGCTAAAGGGTTCATCTACAAGAGTTCAGAACTATGCCTACCTCTCTCAGCATGGAGAAGGTAATTTTTCATCTAGTTCATTGTGGCATGCAAGATTTGGTCATCTAAATTATAACAGTCTTCGTTTGTTGAGAAAGAATGGTGTATTTGGTTTTCCCACCATTCCCAAAGAGAAGAACAAATGTGATGCATGTATATTAGGGAAACATAGTAAGCTGCCATTCCATGAATCTAATTTCAGAGCAAGTAGGAAATTAGAATTAGTACATTCTGATTTATGTGGCCCAATGCCAACACCTTCAGCAAATGTGAATAAGTAGTTTATGACATTTGTTGATGACTACTCAAGAATGTGCTGGATTTACTATTTAAAGACAAAATCAGAAGCATTTCAAACATTCAAAGACTTTCATGCATTG
>LPNX010867193.1:318764-341264 GCA_001517045.1 Pseudotsuga menziesii
CTATAGGCTTTTGTTAAGAACCCATGTCAACCCTCCTCTTTATTTAGTTAGTATATTTTGTTGAATGCATATGCTTTGTAAGTCGTCATGTTAGTATGTTGTATCATCCCACATTCATGATGAGTAATAGTTGTTTATATTAGATTTAGTATATAAGTGAGTGTTGAGGCCAATGAATGCATCCAAGAGTTATTTTGTATTGAGCTTGCTTAAGGGAGGTTTCCCCCTCCAAGTGGCTTGCGATCAATAAAATATATTTTGTGCTCCATTATTTTTGTTAATAGTGTATTCTCATTGTTTATTGTAGTAGGTTCTTCACATATGGTATCAGAGCACTTTCCTTCACACAAGTGGGATTTTCTCTCTCTCTTTATTTTGGCAAAAAAAAAGGGAAAAATTGGGTGGCGAATTTCAGATAAATTTTTGAAAATTTTTGCATAGATTCAGAAGAAACAAGTTGCAGATATGAATTCCTCTTGCAAAAATATGTAGTTTAAAAAAAAAATCTCATTTGGAGTTCTGAAAGTGTAGATATGCTGATTTAAAATTAGCCATTTTCTAGAATTTTGGCGACGGCCGCGGAAATTGCAAAGCAAAAACATTTGGACTGGGTGCCTAGATTTATGTTCCGATTGTGAGGGTAGAGGAAGAGTTGTTGTTCCATTTCCAGAAAGAGGTTATAATATAGATTCTAAGCATTATATATGAGGTTATGCTCATTTTAAAATTTTCGTCTCAAAACCCTATCTCTATTTACGAGTTTTTTGGGGAATTGGGTAGAATTTCTACCAAATTGTTTCTGGTGCTCTGATTATTGCAGTAGTTCTTCTTCTTTGCATCGGTATTATTCATTCAGATCAGGGAATAAACTCTATCCACTTAACTATGGGAAGTACTTGGGCATAGCCCTAAAACTCATTGTGAGGAGTACCACAGGAACCTCGAAGTAGATGGCCATTGAGAGGACCTGCCAAACGAAAAAGAGCACGACCCCTATCTGATTAACTAGTTCCACCTGTGAGGTAAGACAAGAGCTGTCGTTTGTGGCAAAGCGGTTATTAGAATTACTTGAGCCATGGAGTGAGGGAAACTGCCCCAATACACAAGTCGTTAGACAACATTGGTGGCCGAGTGAATCCCCTGAACCTTTAGGAAGCCAAACATACTTGGGGTCCATATCCATTTCCAGTTGATAAAGAGAAAATTTCCATAACCGCCACATATAATCTACTTATGGTTGTCATTCGTGCAGGCATAAATAAACAAATGGAGGAAGAACTTGCCGCCATCAAGACAAAACTCAAAGATCTAGATATAACAATTATCGGCCTCCATCTTTCGCATTCACCCATGAGAAACTGACAACAACCTGAGTCTTCTACAAACACTGGGTCCTCTTCCTCTAGTGAACTTAGTAGGTCGAAGCTTGATTTTCCTTGCTTCAATGGTGATGATCCAACTGAATGGATTTACAAGGTAGAACAATATTTCAGTCTGTATAACACTTTTGATGTCAATGAAGTCCCACTTGCATCCTTTCATTTGGAACATGGATCCCTTCAATGGTTCCATTGGTACATCAAGGATCATGAAGATCCACAATGGGCATATTTTTGTCAACTCCTTTTGCAATGATTTGGCCCTAGTGGTTTTGATGACTTCACAGGAGCACTCACCAAACTTTGCCAGACTGACACTGTGAGAGAGTATCAGACATAATTTGATAAATTAGTCAATCACACAGAAGGATTTCCTGATGCATTATACAGGAGTTGTTTTATCCGTGGTCTGAAGGATACAATCTTATCTGAGGTTAAATTGTTCTGTCCCAACATAATGATGGAAATCCTAGGGTTGGATAAGTGTGCAGAGGACAAGATTAGGGCTAAACAAAGCTCCACATCCACTTTTGTTCCATTAAGAAATATGGTTTCCTAAATACCTCCAATCCCTCCAGCTCCTAGAACCACTCCTATCAAGAATTTGTCTGAAGTCGAGATGTTGGCACGTAGGGAAAAGGGTATTTGTTATAATTGTGATGAGAAATTCATGCAGGGACATCAATGTGCTGAGAAAAATCTCTATCTCTTGGATGCGGCTTCTCCTCCTGCACTTGAAATTTGTGCAACTACTCATGATCCAGTAGATGATCAGGTTGAAATTCAACAGATCAGGTTCAAATTCAGAAGTCACCTGTTGACCCTCCTTCTCATGACGACCACCCATAGATATCTCTCCATGCATTAGCCAGAGTCACCACCCCACAAACCATGTAGGTCAAGGGTTTATTCAAGAAGATCCCTCTTACAATACTCATTGATTCTGATCGCTGCCCATAACTTCAATATTGACCCTAGAATCATCAAGCAGGATGATTATTTTTTCCATCCTTGCTCCAGCTTTAAAGTCATGATTTCCAATGGGGGCACCTTAACTTGCAAAGGAAAGTGTCGCAATGTGTGTATCTATATTGGAGATTATAAATTGTGCTCTAACATGTTTTCCATGCCCTTAGGAGGATGTGATATGATTTTTGGCACTTAATGGTTACGCCAACTTGAACCCATCTTATTGGATTTTTCTGAATTGTGGATGGAGTTTTCAGTCAATGGGAAAAAACACACATTGAAGGGCTTACAACCAGGGTTTCTTGACATCATCCGTTCACATTGCATGGAAAATATCCTTAAGAAGAATTCACATGGTGTCATCACTCAACTCCATTTCATTCAGATGTAACCTTTAGCGGTCTCAACTAATCCATTGGATCTTTCATTCAGATGCCCAATTTTTCCAAGCCCTTCACTATTGAGAGTGATTCTTGCGACAATGGGCTTGGTGTTATCCTCATTCAATATGAACATCCCATTGTGTTCACTAGTAAATCCCTTTCTTGTAATAATTTAGCTGCCTCTACATATGAGACGGAAATGATGGATATTTGGCATGCATTACAGAAGTGGCGACCATACCTCGTAGGGAATCATTTCTGCATCAATATTGATCACCAGAGTCTGAAACATTTCCTGGAACAATGGGTCTCATCCCCAATAGAACATAAATGGGTTAGCAAACTCATGGGTTATGACTATGAGATCACTTACAAGAAGGATAAGGACAATCTTGTGGCAGATGCTCTTTACTGCACATTTGATGACCATGTTTCTATTTCATCTATTTCTATGCCTATTCCAAATTGGTTACACTCTTTTCAACAAGGCTATGTCAACGATTATTCATTATCTGAAATCATCCAATAGTTGGCCAGTAACCCTTCTATTGTACCGCATTACTCTTGGGATGGTTCTTCTATGATAGACAAGGGTCGTCAGGTGCTTCCCAGAGCACAAATATTAAACATGCGATCTTCTATGAACTCCATGCTTCATCATCAGCAGGGCACTATGGGTTCCTCAAACCGTATGAGCAGGAATGATGTAACTTCTTTTGGAAGGGAATGAAATAACAAACTCAATATATGGTTGTCGAATGTGTTACCTATCAGCACCATAAGGGTGAAACTACACTCCTTCCTGGATTGCTCAAACCTTTTCCCATTCCTACAAGGGTTTGGACAGATATTTCGATGGATTTCATTGAAGGGCTCCCTAAATATGGAAGGAATATCGTAATCTTGGTTATGATTGATTGAATCTCTAAATATTGTCATTTTTGTGCTGTTAGCCATCCATATACCACCTGCTTAGTGGCACAAATTTTCATGGACAAAATATTCTGTCTACATGGAATCCGTTCTTCCATTGTCTTAGACCATGACGCAACTTTCACAAGTCATTCTTGGACCGAACTATTTTGCCTCACTAAAACGAAACTAAATATGAGTTCACTTTATCACCCACAAACAAATGGTCAGACTGAAGTCATCAACAAATGTTTGGAACTTATCTTCATTGCTTCACCTTTGAAAAATAACATCAATGGGAAAATTGGCTCCCTCTCATTGAATGGTGGTACAATACTTCCTACCATACTACATCTAAAATGAATCCATATGAAGCAGTTTATGGTAAGGAATATCTAGTACTCCTTCCATCCACTACCAACAATTCACAAGTTTAGGAAGTTGACATGGTTGTTTAAAACCGAGATCAGATTCTTCACATTCTGCAGGACAATATTCACATGGAAATAAACTACATGAAACAACAGGCCGATCAGCGCCATTCTGAGCACACTTTTCAAGTTGGTGATATGGTTTTTCTTTGTCTGTAGCCTTACAATAAATACTCCTTGAAACTAAAAGGGCATCAAAAGCTCGCTCCAAATTTCTATGGGCCTTATAAGGTTCTTCAGAAGATTGGGTTTGTTGCTTCTAAATTGGAACTTCCGCCTTCTTCTCGCATTCATCCAGTATTTCATGTCTCTTGTCTTAAGAAAGTGATTGGCACCAACATTAGAGCACAAATTGTTTTACCAGAATTGGATAATGAAGGATCCATCATGTTGGAGCCGGAGGCCATCCTCAATAAGCACACTCGTCAGCTTCACTCTCAGTCCATCACAAAGGTATTAATTCAGTGGCACGACATGCAACCATAGGATGATACATGGGAACCAATCCAAATTAAGCAACAATTTCCACATATAAAGATTTGAGTACAAATATTTTCTAAGAGGGAGGTGATGTTAAGAACCCGTGTCAACCCTCCTCTTTATTTCAGTAGTATATTCTGTTGGACGCATATGCTTTGTAAGTCGTCCTGTTAGTATGTTGTATTATCCCACATTCATCGGGAGTAATAGTTGTTTATATTAGACTTAGTATATAAGTGAGTGTTGAGGCCAATGAAGGAATCAAAGAGTTATTTTGTATTGAGATTTCTCAATGGAGGTTTCCCCCTCGAAGTGGTCTGCGATCAATAAAATATCTTCTATGCTCCATTATTTCTGTTATATCGTGTATTCTCATTGTTTACTGCAGGAGGTTCTTCATAGTTTTTGGAAACTTCTATCCATTGTGTCCTTTTGTGTACCAACGCATTGAGTGTTAGTACTTGGATAGAGAAGTGCCATTTCACAGGATAACAAGAACCCTGTGTATTATTTTTGAAACCAACATTTCAAACTACAACATAATTGATTCCATCATCAGGGTGGATACTTAGAACATGAGAAAGCAATGAAGGATAAAGGGACCTTCTCAACCATAAATAGATGGATAGGGAAGGTGAAGCGATTGATGAATTATCCTTTCCAATTCCTTTTAATTTTATTAATAAAGGGTTTCCATGTATTACTTAGCTTTAAACCATCATCCTTATTTAAATTATTATTCTTTTTTTCTATTTCAATAGTCTCCCTTATCCTCCTCTTATTATAGTTGTCTTCCCTGGAAATCAATGAAGCTTTTTCAATGCAAACATGATGAGAAGTACTGTGTGAATTCTCCACTAACACAGATTTGTTTGTTCTTCCATAGACAATATCGACCAAATGTTCCTTCAATCAGGTTTTCAAAGATCACCCTGTTTCTCCAATATAAACTTTCTCACATGAGCAAGGAACTTCATACACCCCTTTTTGTTGTCTTTGGTCCAACAGGTCTTTAGTAGAATAAACAAAACTTCAATCGCTTCACCTTCCCCAACCATTTATTTATGGTTGAGAAGTTCCCTTTATCCTTCATTGCTTTCTCATGTTCTGAGTATTCGCCCTAATGATGGACTCAATTATGTTGTAGTCTTAAACGTTGGTTTCAAAATTAATACACGAGGTTCCCTCTCCACAAATTGTTTCCCTGTGATAATGAACTCTTTGAATCCCCCTAACAATATTATTTCCCATCTAAATTTATTAATTTTGGACTATGGGGTCCCTAAAACCCATAATTAATGTATTGTAGATGCATGCAATAATTGCAGCCTCACTGATGAGAATATTCCTCATCTCGTCGTTAATGGGACCCACTATCAATTCACTCATGCTTTATGCACCTAATTGATTGTCTGGAGTCAATAATGCGCCTAATTCTTGTAACTCCACTCTAATTGGAGTGTTTATTCAGTTAAATTGAGTTATAATCAATTAATTTCAGTTAATTTGAGTTACTATTGAGTTAATGTTAGTTAACTTCAGTTAAATTGAGTTTGACTGAGTTACAATCAATTAATCTGAGTTAGTTTGAGTTTAACTCAGTTATATTCAGTTAATTTGAGTTAGTTTAAGTTTAAATGAGTAACAATTAGTTAGTTTGAGTTAGTCTCCAGTTACACTAATGGACAGTCAGTTAGAGTCAGTTGGATAATTGGAGTTTAGCTTCAGTTGATTAATGTATTTTTATGGGTTAAAGTCAGTAATATTTAGTTTAGAAGATAAATTCGAGTTGTCTTTAGTGGATGAGAGTGATCTTGGACAATTTTGAGTCAGTCCTTGTGAATTTGAGTTGTCTCTAGTGCATGGGAGTAAATTATGGGTGAAATAAGTCATCCTCATGCAGGAGGAGTAACTTATGGGAAATTAAGATTCAATTAAGGTTGTTTGGAGCTAATTTTAATGAATTCAAATTAGCTAGTCATGGGAAGTGTATATATTAGTGTTTTAGATTTAGCCTCAATGAATTCAAGTGCGTCAGTGAAAACTTGAATGAGTCAATGAGTGTTTGTTAGGAAGCCCCAGTGATTTGGGAGTTCATCCTAAGTTGTCTGGAGCCAGACTCTTGGAGGCAATTCGAATTAGGAAAAAGTGACTTGAGTTGATTAGGAGGTCATTCACTGATTGTTTTGTTCAAGTCTAGGATTGGAGCAGAGCAGGGATTTGGTTGGGTAACGAATTCCAAAGGGATATTTGGCCATCATACTTGCACAATTTTGTAGTGAATTTTGTTTGCATATCTAGGAGGATCTGGTAAACCAGTCTATTGGTCTTGAAGACCAATTCTTCATGTGTTCAGATTCCCTAGTAGGTATCCGAAGGATGTTTGTGGTAGTATTATCCATGTGATGTGAATTCCCTGGTAGGGATTCTACTTGTGGTTTCAAGAGAGTTTATTCTCCTTTGTTTTTAATGCTCCAGTGGATATTCGAGTTTATGCTTGACCTGGGAGGTCAGAAGTGTCGTTCTGTGAGATTATCCAACATGAGTGGGGGACAATTTTGTATGGAAATCTCATCCTAGTTTCTCTAGAACTTGAGGGAGAGGAGGGCAATCCTAGACGAGAGCTAGGCCCAACTTCTCTCTGGTTTCAAATGATCTAGTATAGATTCAAGCTGAGAACTGACCTAGGAGGTCGAAAGTGTTGTTTTGTGAGATTATCCAAAAGGAGAGGGGGAAAATTCTGTGTGGAAATATCATCTTGGTTGCACTAGAACCTAAATGAGATGGGGACAATCCTGGATGGCTTTGTAGGCCCAAATTCTCTCTAGTTTCAAATTATCTAGTAGAGATTCGAGCTGAGAATTGACCTTTGGAGGTTGTAATTGGCACTCTGGGAGAAGGGGATAATCTCGATATCGACCACTGCTTGCCTTTCTAGGAGAGGGGGGTAATTCCATGAAAGGAAGTGCATCATCCATTAATGTTCATCCTATAAGAGACCTTATAGTGTGGGATTCCTAGACCTCATATCAGGGGGATATTTTGGTAGGAAAACATACGCCCAGTAGAGATCAATGACTGGGACAAAAATGGTCATGTTGCTGCCAATTGCATAAATTAAGATAAACACTTATAACCTTCTAATTTTTTATGTATGATTATTACGATATATTATGAAGTATGATTGTGCACACTTAATTCTAGATTAGATTATATATTTATCATGTTACTAACTCTAATGTTTGATTGACAGCTGGCGGGAAGGTATGCGTTTTATTATGCTAGAATCTTGTGCTTTGATTAGTATATGCAATCTGATTTCAAGAAATATGATATAGGGACAGCCATATGATTGTATATGGTTCTTGCATGCCAGTTTATCCTATGAGTTGTATTTCTGATCTATACATAAGAAAACAATTTAAATTTATCATGTTTAGGATCCATATTTAAGTGCAATTATTATCGAATGAATTGAGATTATTTGTACCATGTTTTGTTTTAGTTTCATCAGTTAATTTGGAACTTATATGGAGTTTCATGTGGCTATACATGGAAGCCCCATATCAGGGCATGCATTGGGGTTTAAAGAATATAGTAGATATCATAAATATGTCATGAAGCTAGGTGATAAATTCTATCTTTGTTTGAAGAGGTGTTGGTTCAACTAGTTAACCTCAAAATTTAAATTTAGTACCAATTGACCAAACCCATTTGAATAAACATATATAAACATATCAATTGTGCTAATATCAAAATTCATCCCTCTTTACCAGCCCATGCACCCTTCTTGACCCATGACCTAGTTTGGGTGTGTTACAAGTGTTAAATGGATTTGGTAAAAGTTTCTAGTTGACATGTATGCATATTCCACATTAGAGGAAATTTGGGGTCTAAAATGGGCCTTATAAAAAATATGCCATGGATGAGTTGGATTGAATTGGTTTTTTCAAGCCAATAGAATTTCAATAGCTTTGGTCAACCATTATGGTTGAGTTGGACATATGATGCTTATGTGTCATATCTTTATTTGATGATAGGTAACGCCACTAAAACCTCACATTGGTTAAGATCATGAAAGTTCATCTTGAAATACAATAAATATACTTAAAATAATAAATATATATTTTATTATATTATCACTACTTCTAAGTCTTTTAAAATATAAAGCTCACATTATTTAAAATGATAGTGGAGTAATTTTGAAATATTAAAAACATTTATATAATTAAAGTTTTAAAAAGAAAAATAAATAATATTTAATTTTAAATGGGACAAAATTAATTTTAACTTCATTTAAATATTTTTAAAAATAAAAAATAAATAATAGTTAATTAATTTTAGATGCTTTTTCTAAAACAAAATACTGAAATTTAGTTAGTTAAATAGATATTTATTATTATTTTTATTTTATGTAGTTTATTAATTAATTAGTTAGATATATATTGATTATTATTTTTATATTGTGTAGTTTAATACACATGTGAGAACACTTGTTTTCTATAAAAATGATATAAAATAATAATAATAATTGTTTATTTTAGTATTATTGTAATTATATTTTTTCATAATAGTTGTAGTTTTTTTTAGTTTTAGATTTTATTAAATATATAAAAATTAACGGTATATTTAAAAAAAATTCAAAAAATTATAATATAAATTAAAAAAATTTACAACTTTATCATTTATTGTGTGTGCACAAGAATCTAAACTTTCATTAATATTTTCAACCCTCATCTCTTAACTCTATACTAACCTAACGTACTTGTAAACTACTATTAATGAGGCAATATAGGTTGATTCTCAATAGATAGCACCTTTAACTTAGTGTGGCGTGACATATTAGTGTGATGTGGATTTTTTATTATTTTCTTTAGGATTTGGGCCTTAGAATTTCAAAGTTGTTATTTTTAAGCCTTGCAAATAATCATGTGATGGTTTTTTCAATATGGCTTTAATGAAAAGTGAAAATTGAATATTGCAAAAAACACAGTTTATTCTAATTCATTTGGGATCTCTTAAGCAATTTGAGACCCTTGGAAGTGTTTTTCAGAGATATGAATATATACTTAGGACATTGAATCACTTCAATTCCTAAGTAGTGATGAAGATTTCCCAGATCAGTCATTTCAAAACATTTCTTCAAATATTTCTTTATGTATGTTGTATCATTTTCATTGTTCCCTGCCATCAAAATGTCATATACATATACCATAAGAAATACAATAGATATTCCAAATTTCCTCACAAACAATGTTACATAATCAAGATTATAATGCTCGATTATTTTTTCATACCATGCTCGTTGTGTGTGTTTTAGGCCATACAAGGATTTGACAAGTTTTCATACCTTATGTTCTTGTCCCTTCACAAGAAAACCTTTTGGTTGAGACATGCATACATTTTCTTTCAAGTCTCCATTTAAGAAAGATATTTTTTCATCCATATGGTGGAATTTCCACCCATTTTGTGCTTCCAAGGAGAGAAAAGTGCATATTGTATTCCATTTTGTTGTGGGGGAGAATGTTTCTTCCTAGTCAATTTCTTGTTTTTGTGCGTAGCCTTTCGCCACAAGCCTTGCTTTGTGTTTGTCAAGTGAGCCATCTAATTTTTATTTGTTGCTGTATACCCACTTGCAACCAATTGGTTTGGTTCCAACTAGAGGGTCAACCAAATTCTAGGTTCCATTCTTTATGAGACAATGATATTCATTTTGCATAGCTTATTTCCATTCCTCACATGTAGCAACTTCTATAAAGGAAGTTGGTTCAAATTTAGAAGATAAATTCAATTCAAAATTAAATGGGACATCAATTCCATCACCTGAGTTATCTACTTCTCCTCCATCTTCTTTTTTGGTTGAGTTTCTTGTTCCCGTCTTTCCAACTTCATCTAGATGAACACTTTCAAGTATCCTTATGGCCCATTTCAGAATCTTCTTTGATTGTCCAGGTTGATCAGTTGGAGGTACTTAATTCGGTTCAACGTTCAATCTTCCAATCCTCTCAATAACATCATCCAATTCAGTTGAAGTGGTGGGAACATCTTCTTCATGAGTTTCTTCATGCAGGGGTGTTGGTGCTTCAAAAGGAAATTCCAAAGATTGATCATGATCCAAGATCATGATTCCCTCTTTAAGATTTGGAATTTAATTTTCAAATTCATAATATGTCTTTAGATAGGAAAACTTCTCCATACAATCAAGTTGTCTTTCAATAGACTTGTCTTTTTTATTAGTTTCAAGAAAAATGATATCTCAGGAAAATAAAAAATTCTTGTTTACCTCATCATAAAGACGATATGCCTTGTAAGTGTCTGAATACCCCAAGAAAATGCATCTTCGAATTCTATCACCAAGTTTGTTTATTTTCTACTTTGGTATCAAGGCACAACATGTGGAACCAAAAACCCTGAGATTCCTAACCAACGGAGGGTGGCCAAATCACATTTCATGTGGAGCCTTGTCTTCAAGAGCATGAGATGGAATTCTATTTCTCAAATATGCTACACATACTACTATATCACCCCAAAAAATCAGTTTCACATTCTTGAAAAACATCATTGATCTTTCCATATTCGTTAATGTTCTATTCATCCTTTCTACTACATCACTTTGTTGAGGATTATAGGGAACTGGAGTTTGATGTGTAATCCCATGTTTTCAAAGATAGTCTTCAAATTATATCCCTTTCCATTGTTAGAATGAAATGTACCAATATGTGCTTGTGCTTGATTCCGTATCTATGCATGATAGTTATTGAATGTTTGAGATGATTTAGACTTTTTCTTCAATAAATATACCCAACACATTATTGAATAATTATCAACAAAGGTCATGAGGTAATTATTACCATTTGCAAAAAGAATTATCATGGGGACACATAAGTCAGAATTAAAACAGTTCTAACTTTCTACATGCTCTGAATTCAGACTCTTGAAATGTATGCTTACTATGTTTTCCTAGGATACATGCATCGCATTTGTTTCTTTGCTTAGGAATAGTGGGTAAACCATATACACCATTATTTCTTAACAAACGAAGAATTTTATAATTCAAGTTACCAAATATTGCATGACACAATAAAATGGATGAAAATTTACCTTCCTCAAGTTGAGATATATAGGAAAAGTTTTGAACTATTACAGAACAACCCTTCAACTTCAACATCTTTCCATATTCATATCCGGTCATGATGACATTGTTGTTAGAGGATTTCCTTATCTCTACAGCTCCATCAAACATATGGGTGGAATGGCCTTACTTTTGAATATACACTAAGGACAATGAGCTTCTCTCCAACTCTGGAAGATAGAGAACATTCTTTAACACAAAATCAAGGAAGCCGGGTAGCTTGAGCCTGATTGAACCAATCCTCCTTGGTTTGAGGCTTTATTTGTCTGCAAATTATACTATGCTATTTTCAATGTCATTTAGTTCTTCAAAATAGTATTTTCTAAAACTCATATGATGAGTTGCACTAGTATCAAGCAACCAACAATCTTTGTAAGATGGAAGAGAAGTTATTTCATTAATACCAAGATTACAATGTGCAACTATACAATGAGAAAAATCAGGGTCCCTATCAACCTCTTGATTTATATTTTTGTCTTCTTTATTCTTATTGTGTATTCCTTTGATGGGATCCCAAGGGGCCCAACACTGATCTGCTTCTTGTCCATTCTTTCCACATTGCTTTCACTTTAGATGGGATGCATGTTTAAGTTTATGCTCCTTAACAAGTTAAAAAATGATCTTGCCACTTAAAACAAATATGCATCCCTATCAAAACAGTTATGCATCCTATCAAAACAATTATGAAATTGCTCTATATTAAGTTAGGAAACTATATATCACTTATTATAGAGAGGTATTACATAAACATTACATTTCA
This sequence comes from Pseudotsuga menziesii, assembly GCA_001517045.1. Lineage (NCBI taxonomy): Eukaryota > Viridiplantae > Streptophyta > Pinopsida > Pinales > Pinaceae > Pseudotsuga > Pseudotsuga menziesii. The sequence goes on from LPNX010867193.1 coordinate 331,211, forward strand.
AATATTCATAGAAGATGAAAAATACAATAATACATCAACTTGCAGACTTGTTTTGCACAAATTGTATCCTCCAAAGCAGACATCACACTTCATGAACTAGTTGTAATGGGATGAAAAAATTGAGGTCACAAAACTGATACCCCATCACTAACATGACAATGTAACTCGTAGTGAATACTTGATTTAGGAGGTCTACCCTCAATTCTCAGCTCCAACAAGTCAAACTTCAACGCAAAAAAACCCAACAATATTCAAAGTATCTATTACAGACATATGAATGGATGAAGATCAAACCTCAGCTCCAACAACTCAATCTTCAATGAGATCAACAAAAACAATGTGGCATTTGCATCATTAGTCTCACACAACATGTGGTATCCCAGTCATAGCTTCAAATTTTAAAAGAGGAATGTAGTAGCTCCAGGATTATATATTTCAAGTTTACAGCTTCAAAAAACCATACACAGTAGCATATATCATCCACTAGAGATTTCAATATATCATATACATCAGTCACAGTCCTTTTTCACTCTGTCACGTCCCCACCCCTCATATTGACGATGGAGAGGACACGACCAACAAACTACTGCTGTCAAACTAGACAATCTAGCCCCATGATCATAAACATAAAACTAAAATGCATTAATATAAGAACAGACACATATGCATAATGAAATATATAGCGGAAGCAAACACATTTATTTCATTCATGCATTCATCATGTGCATTTTAATTCATAACAATTCATTGAAGAGATTAAATACACAAGAATACTTATCTAGAAAAGAAGTTGGCCCGAAACTATCTACGCTGATGCAACGTTCCACCCAATCATAGGCCAGTGTGCTCCTTAATCTTTCAGCATCATTGCCACCCCTGAGTTAGGCCTGATTCTGCAAAGCATTAGGGAACAAAAACAATAGGCTCACCCATATCCCAACTCATACATCCACAATCAAGCCAACACCCCTATTGGGTTTTCATAGACTGCTAGGGAACCAACCAATAGCATAGGATTCCTTGGGATTACCTAGCCCGACCATCACAAGGATGTCCACAACAACAAAATACACTTCCAGACTCAGCCAAGCCAAAACAACATTTGGGTTTCACCGGATGCAAGGAGATGGGAAGGTTGACTACTAAGCTAGTGGGCTCAACCATAGAGCTATGGAAACCTACAGCAGATCTAGCCTAGCTTCTAAAACATTTGCATAGCCAACACCAGGAAACATCCCCTTCTCTGCTATCCAGTCCCTCCGGCTATGCCTTCCCTTTCTGATGCTATTCAGGGTGTGTAAAGAAGAAAACTAGCCCCCTAGATCTGTCTGTGAGATTCATTCACACACTAGTTTTATTAAGTTGTTCAAACCCAATTTTCCACTCCCAATACAGTGCATACCAAAGCACAGATACACACACAACAAAATTCACAAATCTGGGTTAAGGAAAATAGTTCAACAGCAAAACGAATTTCCCAGGTGGGTGAAAATAGCCCCCTAACAACAACTTGATTTCCATGGACATTTGGACCTAACGTGGCCAAAAGAACTCAACAACACCCAAGACACCGTGGGTCTCTTCTCCCATTCACTGAGCAACACTAACAGACGAAAATCCCCATTGTGGGCATGTGGAATGACACCAAAACAACCAGCAGAGATCCCAACCACTAGAAGTTAACAAACACTTCACAACCATGGTAAAAACACATGAAACCACAGAAAACGTGACTGGGAGAAAACACACCGCATTTCCAAGGACGTAAGGAAGAGAAGAGAGTGGATTCCTGAAGGCATCACACACTCACAATGACCAAAACGTGAGTGAAAAGAACCCTACGAGCTTCCCACTACGTGAGAAAAAACCGCTTGCTTGCGTGAGGAATTGCTACCTCCTGCATGATGAATGTGAATGATACCCACGAGCTTCTGTTTTTCCCCAAATGCATGAGGGAGACCCATGTGCATGAGGGATAGGTAATCAATCCACGCCATGGGCTCTTTACTTTCCCAATAAGACAAGAAAACGTTTTTGGGTGACGGGGCAGAAAAGACAAAAAGGATAGATGAACCATTTTATGGGTTTTCCCCCTTAGACATGGCTTTTCCCATAGGCGCAAGGGTTTAATTCATTCCCACCTCCCTATTCCTTGTGAAATCATGCCCCCATATCTTTAACATTGTGGCACGTAGCTAGTCATGGTATTTTATTAATTAGTATTTTACATGCCTCAACATATTGTGCCTGGATAGCACATAAATCACCGGCATCGATTTTAATTGCCGAACATAAAACACTAAATCCATGGTGGGGCCTTTTCCTTGAGCTCCACACCAAGATTTATTACAATACTTACATCATATTCCATTTAATACATTGGGGTCAAAACCGGGGTGTTACATTCCCCTCCCTCTTCAATAGCACTGCCCTCAGTGCTTTACAAAAAATGAACAAAATGGATGTGCCAATCGTATGGCATCCTCCAGCTCCTACATAGCCTCTTTAGGAGCTCAATGCTTCCTCTGCACCTTTATATCTATCCCATGGCACGATCTGGAACTCTTTTAAGTCCTTACTTGCATGCATCAACATGCACCACAAGAGATTTTTCTGGTCTTGGAGAATTCTTCTCCTTAGTTTGGAACATTTCCAGTGTCCTTGGCGACCAACAATACCTATGCTCAAGAAATGAGTCAATTCCCATGTCAATATTCACAAGATTTCCAAAATCATAGATGAATCACATGGACATGTATATTGACATCAAATCAACAAAAAGTTGCCAACTGAACCAAATACTTATCTGCGTAAGTATCTTCTTGGGTTCCACAGGTATCTGACTTGGCTTTATACAACCATGGCCCCAACAAAACCTACCCCACCCACCCCACCCCACACAAGGATGGTAAATCTTCTCTGCAATATAGTCCCTCAAGCGTACCCACCGTTCCGATGCTTTCTAGGGTGTGCATTTAAAAGGTAGCCAAAATTTCTTCAAGCCTCAGATCACCTGCAAATACCTCTCAATGGAGGTCTAACATCTCCATTATTGAGCCCAAAACCTCTTTGGGTGCTCAATGGTAGTTATATTCAAGAGCCTGGACCTCCTCTAGATGCTTACCAAGATTAGGTGCTTCCTTTTCGAACACCACAATGAATTTAATTCATATGTTAGATTCATTCTTATAGGATGCAATCTATAACAAGATTTTCAAAATCATGGTGGCATCATATGCTCATGTATATTTACAGAAAATTAACAACAACAAAAATTTGACAAGTAAACCAAATACTTATGTGTATAACATCTCTTAGCCGAGATCTGATCAGCCCTGCTTCAGAGCCTTAACACCTTCCTGGGTGTTTAATAACAACTCTAGCTCAAGGGCCCAACACCTTCTCCAAGTGCTCACCAATGCTCACGCGCTTCCTTTCCGAACACCATAATATCTAGGGGTTATTCTCTTCACAGAGCCCCCACTCTCGTGACAGTCCCCTTACGGTGTGAATGTGTGTGGAAAGAAGTCTAAACAGATGTCTTAAACCCTGGGTGTCCCTAGTGATGCATACCTATGCCTAGCTAGCAGGGGGGAGAAGCTATGTACCCAAGTACATACTTCCATAGGAGCCATGTACTTCCTATACCACAAGTTTTCATTGTCTCACCTACGTTACATATAGACATGCATTTTACATCAGATGTCATTATAAAAATAATTGCAATCATAGGTTATCAAACCTATTCCAAACACATCCCTCCAAGAAGCTATGTACACCCCGTACATCCTTCCGAGGAACCATGTACATCCAGTACACATTTTCATCATCTCACCTGCATTACATACAAGCATGTAGTTTATATGAGATGTCATCATAAAAATAATGGAAATCATAGGTTTCTAAACCTATTCCAAACACATCCCTTCGAGAAGCTATGTACATCTCGTACATCCTTCCGAGGAACCATGTACACCGATTAAATCCTTCCTAGGATCTTTGTATCCCATACACATCCTTCCGGGAAGCTATGTACTCCAAAGGCGTACTTTCATCATCTCACTTGCATCACATACAAGCATGCAGTTTACATGAGATGTCATCATAAAAATAATGGCAATCATAGGTTTCCAAACCTATTCCAAACACATCCCTTCGAGAAGCTATGTACATCTCGTACATCCTTCCGAGGAACCATGTACACCTAGTACATTGTTCCAAGGATCTTTGTATCCCATACACATCTTTCTGGGAAGCTATGTACTCCAAAGGCGTACTTTCATCATCTCACCTGCATCACATACGAGCATGCAGTTTACATGAGATGTCATCATAAAATTTAATCATATATTTTTAAATCTATATCATGCATACATGATTTCCCAATATCAAACAATCAATAACATTGATAGTCAAATAAAAATTTGAGTTCACAATTCTGCTCCTTGCAGAAGATCATATTTTTGCAATCAATGAGGCCATCCTCATATTGTTCAGCTTTTGCAAGTGGGAGTACTTATCCTTTACTTACGCATGCTGTCCCAAAACCTGGACATACACATACAACATGTCAACTTGACACAATATTAAATCAGCCAAACAGTCACAGTTAGCAAAAGGAAACTTCATACATCAGACAATGCAAGACAAGCATATCCATGGTTAGCATAATTTAAAACCATCATAGGAGATTGCAATCTGAAGTTTCAAAACCTATTTTCAGTTATGAGACCCTTCTCATGGGACATGGAAGCTTCCTACCCTAGTTTCATTGGGCACAACCTTACTTCTCTGCTCATGTCATTCTACCCGAGTCTTCAGGGAGTCCTCATATGTATGCCCATACATACAAGAGACATTCCCTCATGGAAGCACAAATTCACATGCATGCTTCCTCAGCCTGCAAAACCTTCCTTAGTGAACTTCCTGCAATACCCTGCAAGTCCCACAATAGATTTTACACCTGTTAAATTTCTTGGAGCAGGCCAACTCATCATGGCCTCAAACTTTTTGGGGTCTCCAGATATTCCTCTATCTGAAATAATGTGACCCAAATAGTGAATTATATCTTCATAGAAGTCACATCTGCTCAAACCTGTATGCAACTTATGTTTCCGGAGAAATTTCAAAGTCAGCCTCAAATGTTTTACATGTTCTTCCTCATTCTCAGAATAAATAAGAATGTTATCAAGGAAATAAAAAAGTATTTTAAACAATACCGAAACCTAATTAAAACCTATTCTTAACCGACATTGAAAAACCTAAAACCATACCATTTTCTCATAATATTCTCTGCAATTCAGTATTAATAGCCAAGACTGAGATCGCCTACTCTTCTTCACACCATCCTGATGATGAGTCCTGTTGTGGACCTGAAACGTCTCTTAAAAAAAAAACAAAAAAAAAACAGATGTTAAAAATGAAATCTGTGGCTATTCCAAACACCGATACTATAAATAAAAAACAAACCTGTCCAGATACTTACTGAAACATTATTCATGAGGCATCATATGATCCATACCTTGCTCTGAAGGTTGTCCTATGCCACATTTTCATCCTTGACTCTTTCCTTGTTCAATGTCTAAACCAATACCCAATTGGGTGTATCATCTGTCTTTTTCTCAACCCAAACTGGTGCTCTCCATTGGGACACATTTGTCCTGACATATTTCTTTTCCACCACTCTTACAGTTGCCTCATCAGCTCTAGCAAGTCTGGTGCACTCACCTTGCAGGGTGTCCTGGACACTGGTGCTTTACCTGACACAAGTTTAATTGTAAAATCCATGTTCCTCTTTGGAGGAAGCCAAGGAACTTCATCAAGAAAAAATTCCCAAATTCCCATAACATATGAAATCCCTCCAACCTAGGAGTATCATTATGAGCTGCACACACTTTACAACCTTTCCCACATAAATTCTTTAGCTGCATTGTTGCATTTTTCCTACTAGAGATCACTTTTAGAATGCCTTTCAAAACCCTTAGGTTTCCTTCTTCATCCAAGCACGCAAAAGTCTTGTTGTAACAATCGAGCTTTTCTCTATGTGCTTCTAACCAATCTATTCCAATCAGAATGTCATAAGAACCAGGTAGGAGACATTCAGATCTTCATAATTGACCTCACCATTCATAACCAATGATCATTCCCTTACCACCTCACTGAACTTTTCCTTGGTTTTAGTGGCTAGTTGGACTAAACATGACCTTCTCTGCTTTGACTTCTTCAAAGTGAACATCTCAACAAATCAAGGGGCGATATAGTTGGGAGTCGATCCAAGATCAATATTACCCTGTCGAATATCGAAAATATTACCCTGTCGATGGTCCAATTCTGCCTTTGCTCAAGGCATCCATCCTATGCATCACAACCTGCATAGATACACCATCTAAATGTGCTTCAATGCCATCTTCATATGGTGTCCCTTCATCTATAACATAATGATGTTCTATTTTATAGAATGCCTTTGTACATTTCTTTTTCTTCCTTTCTCTTCTTTTTGTAAATATTTCGATTTCATGCAATCTGGCGCATAAACACACTGCCATTTTTCCATCTTTTTGCCCCCCTGAAATTCCATTGAAAGCCTGCTAAAATACTTGTTAAAAGATCCATTTCGGCTCCATATTTAGTTTTCTTCCACTGTAGCGAAAAAATGTCCCACATTAGCCCGCCGTGGCGGTTCCTTCCCATTTTTCCACCCACCGCCGTAGCGGCTTCAACTTCTTTTTCTTTCCGCCGCCATAGCAGATTGGCTTTCGGTTTCCAGCCGCTGTTGTGGCTCGCTCTTATTTTCCTAGCCGCCGCTACATCAAATCTTTCATCACTTTCCATCCGCCACTGTTGCGGCTCAGATCTCAATTTTTGGCTGCTGTACCGCATCAGAAGACTTTCCATTTCCCAACCACCGCACACTCGGCTCAAACTTCCTCCTCTTCCATCGCTCATCGGCTCATCCCAGCTGACGCTCATCGGCAAACTTCCCGGATTTCATCCTCCATTGCTGAAGTCTTCCAAATTTTCTTTCGAATCCACCTGCCACTGCGCATCAGAAGAGTTTCTGATTTTCATCTGAAAAATTATTTTCTCTCCCGCCACCGTAGCGGCTCTTTCTTCATTATTCATCCGTTGTGGTAGAAAAATTTTCCACTTTAGCCGCCGTTGCGGCTCTGACAACTTCTTCATCCCGCTGATGTTGTGGGTTTTTCTTCAACTTTCTCCTACCGCCGTTGCGGAATATTCTTCGTCTTTCAACCGATTTCCCATACTTAGGAAAAAATTTCAAAATTTCCTTTCATCTTCTTCTTCCATCCACCGTAGCAGCTTGATGTTCATCTTTCATTCGCCATAGCGGCTCGATGTTCATCTTTTATCCACCGCTACACATCGGCTCTATCTTCCTTTCTCCGCCACTGCAGTGGCTAAAACTTCCCCTGTTTGCCGTTGCTGCAGCTCCTCTCTGGAAAAACCGGCCGCCATTGTGGCTCGATCATCAAATTACAGCTTCCATTGAAGATCAAAACGTAAAACACGTTCGTTCTATCGGCAAGAATCATGCAATCATAGCCGTCGTTGCAACTTGATTATGAAAATTCATTCGCTACTGTTAGCTCACTTCAGTTATCTTAGCCGTCAAGGAAGAATTTTCATACTTAGAGAAATTTTTGAAAATTTCTCCTGTCTGCTGAATACACACATAGAGGTTTCTTCCAGCCTCTATTAACTGCTCTTCATGGCCTATGAGGCCCAATGCTACAACCATGGGATCTGATACCACACTGTCACGTCCCCACCCCTCATACCGATGATGGAGAGGATGCGACCAACAAACTACTGCTGTCAAACTGGGCAATCTATCCCCATGATCATAAACATAAAACTAAAATGCATTTATATAAGAACACACATAGATGCATAATGAAATATATAGCGGAAGCAAACACATTTATTTCATTCATGCATTCATCATGTGCATTTTAATTCATAACAATTCATTCAAGAGATTAAATACACAAGAATACTTATCTGGAAAAGAAGTTGGCCCGCAACTAGCTACGTCACTACAACATTCCACCCAACCGTAGGCTAGTGTGCTCCTCAATCTTTCAGCATCACTGCCACCCCTGAGCTGGGCATGATTCCACAAGGCACTAGGGAACAACAACAATAGGCTCACCCATAGCCCAACTCATACATCCACAATCAAGCCAACACCCCTGTTATATTTTCACATACTTCTAGGGAACCAACCAATAGCATAGGATTCCTTGGGTTTACCCATCCCAACCATCACAACGATGCCCATAACAACAAAATACACTTCCAGACTCAGCCAATCCAAAACTACATTTGGGTTTCATCGGCTGCAAGGAGCTGGAAAGGATGACTGCTAAGCTAGTGGGCTCAACCATAGAGCTATGGACACCTACACCAGATCTATCCTGGCTTCTAAAACATTTGCACAACCAACACCAAGAAACATCCCCTTCTTTGCTAGCCAGTCCCTTAGGCTATGCCTTCCCTTTCCGGTGCTATTCAGGGTGTGCAAAGAAGAAAACCAGCCCCCCTAGATCTATATGTGAGATTCCTTCACACACTAGTTTTATCAAGATGGTCAAACCCCATTTTCCACTCCCAATACAGTGCAGACCAAAGCATGAATACACACACAACAAAATACACAAATCTGGGTTGAGGAAAACTATTCGGCAGCAAAATGAATTTCCCAGGTGGGTGAAAACAGCCCCCTGACAGCAACTCAATTTCCATGGATGTTTGGACCTAACGTGGCCAAAAAAACTCAACAACACCCAATACACCATGGGTCTCTTCTCCCATTCATTGGGAAACATTAACAGACGAAAATCCCCACCGTGGGCATGTGGAACGACACCAAAAAAACCAGCAGAGATCCCAACCACTAGAAGTTAACAAAACACTTCACAGCCATGGTAAAAACACATGAAACCAAAGAAAATGTGACTAGAGGAAAACACACCGCAGTTCCAAGGATGTAAAGAAGATAAGAGTGTGGATGCTTGAAGGCATCACACACTCACAATGACCAAAACATGAGGGAAAAGAACCCCGCCAGCTTCCCACTGCATGACGAAAAACCCTGCCTGCGTGAGGAATTGCTACCTCCTACATGAGGAATGTGAATGATGTCCACGAGCTTCTGTTTTTCCCCAAACGTGTGAGGGAGACCCATGTGCATGAGAGATGGGTAATCAATCCATGGTATAGGCTCTTACTTTCCCAAGAAGACAAGAAAATGTTTTTGGGTGACGGGGCAGAAAAGACAAAAAGGGTAGATGAACCATTTTATGGGTTTTCCCCCTTAGACATGGATTTTCCCATAGGATCAAGGGTTTAATTCATTCCCCCCTCCCTATTCCTTGTGAAATCATGCCCCCATCTCTTTAACATTGCAGTGCGTAGCTAGTCGTGGTATTTTATTAATGAGCATTTTACATGATGTCTCAACATATTGTGCCTGGCTAGCACATAAATCATCGCCATCGATTTTAATCATTGAAAATAAAACAATAAATCCATGGTGGGGCATTTTCCTTGAGCTCCACACCAAGATTTATTACAATATTTACATCATATGCCATTTAATACCATGGGGTCAAAACCGGGGTGTTACAGACTCAATGTAAATGAAAAATACTTGCACAATTTTCACTTTACTTCGATGCACATAAATTAGATTTTATGTATTTCAATGAACAATTGCCGCATTGAATATTCCAAAATGTTTTACCTCTCCTTCGCTAAATTTGGGTGATACTCTTGTGACTAAATCACATTCAGGATCAATGAATAGGCACAAGCTCTCACCACAATTTTGCAGTAGTACGAACAAATCCATCAATACTATGATCTTGGGAATTCGACTTGTGAATGTAGTGCATTGCAACATTGAGTCCCTCTTCGTAAACAACATGTTGGTTATTCCAATTTTACAATGAGTATCATGTGTATTATTTCCCACAACGAACAACCTTTAGATGGATTTCACAGATGTGGTGAGAATGATGCATGACCCTCT
>LPNX010867193.1:342931-358251 GCA_001517045.1 Pseudotsuga menziesii
GAAACAACGTTTAAAAGTTGAAGTGAGGATGAAAGTGGGTAGCTTAAAGGATTTGTCTCATTGTCAAGAAATTTATGCACTAAGTGGACATATTAGTAAACTTCACGTGATATGATGTTGAGACAGATATAGATGAAATAAATTCTTGAATGATCTATCTTCATTTATCCCTAAAAAACTAGGCAAACATAAATTCAATGGTTGAAAGGTGAATCCAACCTTGGAGTTCCATTACATAATCGATGGCTTGAAGATTGAATTGGAGGAGGATATAAGTGAAGATTCCACCTGTAAATGGTGTAACACCTCGGTTTTGACCTCGTTTGCATTAAATGTATATGATGTAAATATTGTATTTAATCGTGGTGTGGAGCTAAAGGAAAAAGCCCCACCACAGATTTAGTGTTTTATATTTTAGCAATTAAAATCAATGCCGATGGTATTTTGTACTAGCCAGGCACATTAAAATTTTGGACATCATGTAAATATGCAATTAATTAAAAACCCACAACCAGCTATGCCAATGCAACAATTAATGAGACGGGGGCATGATTTCCTAAGGATAAGGGGGGCCGGGGGATATTTAACCTCTGAGCGAATGGGGAAAATGCAAGTGTCAAAAGGAGAACCCATCAACTTACAACCACCTTTTCTTGTCTTATTCATCAACCAATTAAACTCTCCAAAAGTTAGTTTGGCAGTTATTTCCTTGGGGCTTGGGAGGTGTGGGCAGCCATCAGTTCTGGCAGGGTTGTCAACCTTGACCACACGCTTGCCCAAGGGGAAGGTTTTTTCCCATTTCCCTCACGTGGAAGAGAGCAGGCTCATACTACTCACGCCCAGGAGATTTTACTCATGCACTCACGCACATGCAGGCATTTTTTTTCATGCACTCACGTGGTTGGGCTTCCTCACATTTTTGGTTTGCTGTGTGTTTTCCCTCATGCAACAGTAGCCACATTTTTCCTCATGCACACAGGAAGTTCATTTCCTCACTTGGGATTTCCATTTGGGGAGCAATTCATTTTTTCCCATTCACATTTTTGTAGGTTCTGGAGTTTTCCCATGTATGGGAATTCGATTGGGCAAAGCTCAATGGATGGTATCTTCGTTTGATGGTTTTGCTGTTGTTTATCCTCATTACCCGGTTCAGGAAAATCATTTTTGTGTTGCACAACGAGTGGGAGAAGAGACCCATGATTTCTTGGGTGTTGTTGAGCCTGTTTTGGCCACGTTAGGGCCAAAACGTCCCTGGGAATTGAATTTCTGTTAGGGGGTTGTTTTAAACCGTCTTGGTAATTCGTTTGGTTGCCCAAACTATTTTCCTCAAACTCGAAAATTGTAGTCTACTGTGTATGCATCCTTTGGCTTTGGTCTGAACTGGATAGGAATGGAATTGGGTCTGACTAGCTTGATAAACCTAGTGTGAGAAGGAACCTCACAGACAGATCTAGGGGGATAGTTTTCTTCTTTGCACACCCTGAATAACGTTAGAAGGGAAGGCATATCCCGAGGGACTGTGTAGTAGAGAAGGGGGTGCTTCCTTGTGTTGGGTGTGTATATGTTCTAGAATCCAGGATAGATCCGATGCAAGTGTCCATAACTTTGTGGTTAAATCACTAGCTTAGCAGTCAGCCTTTCCAGCTCCTTGGCAGCCTGATAAACCCAACTGTGTTGGCTTGGCTGAATTTTGTGGTATCCTTGGCTATGTGTGAGTCTGCTAGTGTTCCCTTATTCCTTGTGGGAATCATGCCCAACTCAGGGGTGGCAGTGGTTCTGAGAGTCTGGTGAGCATACTGGCCTATGGTTGGGTGGAACGTTGCAGTGACATAGCTAGTTGGAGGACAAGCTTCTTCATAAGATAAGTATCTCATGTGTTTTATCTCTGCAATTGTATGTGTTTATTTAATGAATGATGAACATGTTAATTGCTTGACTGGAATGTATTTTTCTTCCACTATATGTTACTAAATTATGCATCTGTGCATGTTGTTAGTCAATGCATTTCATTTTATTTATGTTCATGGGGCTAGTTTGCTCGGGTTCATAGTGGCATAGTCGCGTCCTCTCCGCTGGGATGAGGGGTGGGGACGTGACAAATGGCTCTTCAAAAAAGAAAACAAGCTAGACAATACCACTATTTCCTAGCAATTATTAGTGTTACAAATTGTTAGGTCAAAAACCAAATGAAAATGCATTCATGTGACAACAAGATATTTTGGGGGGAATAAAAAGACATATTTGCATTAACACCAAAAAAATGTTGAGAAAAAATGGAAATTTCACCTTAAGGAGTGTTGAAAATGGCCTCAGATAATATCTCTTTGGGGGTTATTTCCTTGGATAGAACACTCTTTGACTCTAGATAAATTTCACCAACATTCCCATTATGAGATGGTCATATCGGGAATAAATTTGGACCTTAAAAAACAAAATAGGTTTCCCTTATCTAATGCCTGAGAATGTTCAATATTAGGGATGGTCTGAAATATTTAATCATCACAACAAATACTTCACTTCACTCCAGTCCAAATCACTAGGCAACTTAAGAGAAAAGATATCAAACAAGTGTATTTCAATGTTAACAAGTTACAACCCATCAGGGAACAATTTTTCATGCACATAATAGTTATGAAATCACTTTTTTATAACAAAATTTACTGCAGTAAATATGCCCCCTATTCTTCAAGATATATGTTTAAGTATCTTAACTATTTTAAGACAATGTTATGTCAATTAAGCATAAAGAACATGTGTTGGAATTTACCCAATCAAAAAGACAATACACGTTGAAAATAAAATATGCAAGTACATAATTATTTGACAACTAAAACACTTCATTTATACATAAGAGAAGAAGTACATGTTCATACTCAATAAGTTATCAGAAGTTGGTACAATTTTAATTTCTACAAACACCAACTACAAAAATTAAGAAATGAGAAATCCCTAGCCACCAACTCCTCTTAGGTAGGAATATCTTGTAACCAAAGATTTTCATGCCACCTATAATCCTCGACAATCTGGAATAATCACCACTAACTCCTCCTCATCAACAAGCATAACAAATAGGGTGTCCAAAACCATAGTCTTATCTATCACAAGATCTACAAGATTTAATGCTTCTTTATCCCTCTAGGGTTTATGACAAGCACTAGCTTCTTTGCCTTATTAGGGAGAATCCCTAATAATAGAATATACATTGAACTTCTCCAAGAACCCTAGCACACCATGACAAAGAGGAACTAGTGTGCTCCACTCCTCACATTTCTAATACAACTATTTGATGAATCAATCCACAAGATCAAGTATCATCTCCAATGTGTGATACAATTCTCTCTCTCTCTCTCTCTCTCTCTCTCTCTATATATATATATATATATATATATATATATATATATCACACACATACACATATTCTCCTAGGGTTTCTTCAAGAACCATATAATCTTTCTCCCCAAAAGCTATCTCACTAAGAATCTGAGTACAAAGAGTGAGTACAATGATGATGAGGATGATTACAAAATGACTATCTCTTTCCATTATTTAAAGAGAGGCAAGGGAGGTTACAATATAATAGTAGTCCTAATATACTACAATCAATCTATCTATAATAGTATAGGCCTACATGTGAAGTGCTTCCTCTTAAAGTGGAACATGTCATGCTCAAAAGTGAATATGCCCAACAAGAAATTCTACAAGGTGTGAAACTCTCCTCAAGAAGCTACAATTATCCACCTCCACAAGGATCCAAAGACTCCAATCTCTTCCTAATCCATGTGCTCCCTAGTTCCATCCCACCTACATGATAACTACCTCAACTGAAGTGTCTTCAAGTCAAGCACAAACCTTCATGCAAGAAACCAAGTGTGCCCATGTCATATGGGGATTAACACCCTCCTCCAAGGTTCCCAATAGTCCTCCTCCAAATAAATTCATTCGCACTTGTAGGCAATCTATCTCCATGTTGAAATCATGAATATGTCACCAAGATCCACGAGTCTCCAACACTCTAAGGAAGAAAGACAAAAAAACAACAAGATGACGTCTAACAATCAATGAGCAATCCAACTCAGGTCTATGTCCATGATGACACATCCAAGGGTCATCCATACACCATACACCATGCACCTCACATAACATGAAGAGACCCCAAGCATGGTGTACTAAACACTTTTGGAGTAACCTTGAAATCTAATAAACACTTCTATGACATAAGAGGCGGTTTGGAGCTAGTGAGATTCATAATCCTTGAAGAAATTCTTGTTGCGTAACATTAGCAACCTTGAGCTTGTTGGAATTGAGTATGGAGGCCTCTATTTATAGATATTATTGGAACCAAAATTGATCTTGAATGGTCAATGACCATATGGTAGATATACCAAGTTACCCTTGCAAACCTCAAGATGTGATTACTATAAGAGATCGGTGTGAATATGATAACTCAAAGTATGGTCAATGACTATTCAAATGGATAAATTGGTTCCACTAGTATGGGCATAAGTTAACCAAAATGTTTAGGTTACAACCATGGAAAATAATCCAAATAGACCCTCCATGCTTTTTTTTGTTAGATCCATTTATAAACGTGGCTTATTGGATGTTAAACTAATATTTTTCCGATGTTTGAGTGGTGTGGATTGAACTTTGGTAGCATAACTTTAATGACGATTATCCAAAAAATACTCGACGTTAGTTCAACGAATCATCCATGTTTTTTTTCTCAATGCCATTGTAGACATCTCCTTTTAGACGTTAAATCAACATTTGTTCTATGTTTTGAAGGCATCTTTCCAAATGTTAAATCAACGTTAAGTATTTTTTGCAAACATCACTTTTCATACATTAAATCGACGTTAAGTCCACTTTGAAAATGTCTCTTTTCATATGGTAAACCGATGTGAAGTATACTTAGAACGTTAAACCTATGCTAAGTCTGATTTGCAAAAGTCTCTTTTTGAATGTTAAACTAACGTTAAGTCCACTTTACAAACGTCTCTTTTCTGAAGGTAAACCGATGTTAAATCTACTTAGAAAACGTCTCTTTTCTAACTTTAAACCTACGCTAGAAACAAACAGATCCACCCTTTGAGTGAGCCTAGACTTTACATATAGAAAAACCATACCTTGCATAACTACTCATGATATCTCCGCAACTACCCATGCTTGTTGTGGTTTCCACCAATGATCAAGTTATTATGATGAAGAGAGATTTTCGTATTTTTTACCATGATCCTTTTTAGGTGACAACATGGACTCCTTTTGTGGGATGGTTCCTCTTGTCACGTGCTAAGAATCCAACAAAATATCCAGGGTGAGCTGACTAGTGCTTTATTTATTGGGCATGGATTCAAAATTGGATTCTTCTCAAATTGGAAATAATGAAAATTAAATGCTAGAATGTACTAAGAAAACAAGAAACCTACCCACCTAACCTAATTGACAAGTGGTCCCACTAGGTGACATGAAATTTCTAGTTCCACCAAGTATGTAGTTTGATAAGGTTATGAGATGCCCACATGAAGATAAATTATGCGATAGTGAATGACCTTGGGGTTCGATGGACAGAAGGATGGGGTGATACATCTCCTTGACTAAAATATGTTCCCAAGAGGGGAAACCATTGCTTGAAGGATAAAAGGAGTTAGAATTACAATCAATAATCTTGAAATCATGATGGTAATGAGTACACATAGAGGACAAGAATGCATGAGTTACCTGTTTTCAACATTTAATTTGTTTCTATGTCTTGTTGAAAGTGTCATTTGATCCATGCTACAATTGGAGATTCATGACATATTTATTCTTCAATGTATTTGTGCTCCAATGTAAGTTTAGAAAAAAAATCAGATTCACCATTGAGTATAAGATTTGCACATTTAATTGGATTCGTATCCATACCATAAACTTCGCCACCTCTTCCGTATTTTTGGTCATGCTTATCTTGAACTTTTAAATTTTCACGCTTTGAGAAATATGAAATCATCACATATTTCAAGCCCTTGTACAACTTGTCCTCTTTGTCAGTGTTTCCCAAAAAGTGAAACTATTGATGGTGCATATCTCCTTCTTGATGCTCATCTTCAACCAAAAGAGTGATAAGGCATTTATCATTGCATGCACAAATAATTTTCAATGCCTTATTCCTTTCAATGGATGGTTGATTGTCTTCTTGGCATGCTTCAATGAAGTTTGAAATTGGGTTTTTATTACCCCATCATTGAGCAAGTATGGGGTGGGTTCACCAATTAGTTAATTGCTTAAGGTCCCTTGTGTTGGGACTTATCATATTCATGGTTTCCATTATCTAAATTAATATCAAAGTTTCCTGAGTATTCATTTAGAACAATTTATTCTAAGAGAGAAGGAGATTCATTAAATGAATCACTTCATATCCTAAAGGCTACGAATAACCATTTTTCTTGCTTGTATTATTTGGATGACAACTATTTTTAGAGATGGATTAATGTGATTGATCATCATCAATTTTACCAAATTCTTCTTCAAGCTGACATGTTAACCCAACAAAATTTTGTCTTGAATGTACTCTTCAATTCATTGAGATAAAATGGTCTTTTATGCTGAAATTTTTGTTCTTCATAAGTAATGGGCTCAACAAATTCCTTTAACAACTGATTTTTCAATTTGAATGTAACCTCACATGTTTCTGTCATATCTTCTTTAGATTCTGACAATGTTATGAGGTCCTTATGTAAACAAAGATCCACTAGTTTTGGAGTGCACATTGGAGACTATGTTCTTGCTCACCTTCATTTTATTTGGAAGAATGGGGATAAGATGAAGCCAACATGATACCTTCTAGCTCTAATTCATCATCAAGAATTTTAGATAGATTTGATGAACTTATTTCTTTGAGATATAGTGAAACATCATAACTTTAGGAAAAAATACAAACCAAAATAGAAACCATTTTTAAAGGTCTAACATTCTCTGAGATTTGATGATAATTTTTTAGGAACCTATCATTAAATTTTGTTGTACATTCGAGATAATCCTTCCTCAAGGAATTAAAATCTATCAAGACCTGAAGAGGATCCTTTCTCCTTCCCCACCTACATAGAAAAATCTAATGCAGTTGTTGACAAGTTGAGATGGATTGAGTGTCAAGTTCTTAAACCAAGAATGAACTTCCCCTTCCAAGGAATATATAAAATGATGTGTGAACATGTATTCATTCTCAATGAGGAAGTTATCAATTGATTATTGTAAAGATGTAAGGTGTTGCTCACTAACTTTAGGATCATTTCTAGTGAGCTTTGCAAGGTTTTTCAAGTATCCTTTAGGCAAGTGGTTAAGGATTTTTGGGAGAGTTAAATCTTGGAACCTTGATACTATCTAATGGTTTATAGTTTATTGGTTGGCCATGATAACATTTAATGTGCACAGTGACTCATTATTTTCAGCATTGCAAGCCTTTGGGAAAGAGGATAATGCTAACATAAATATGCAACATTCTACTCTTGAGAGATATTGGAATGTACTAACTCATGGTAAATATGCAGCTAAAATAAGGGATTCTACTAGGATTTTATAATTAAATTATAGCAAGGGATTTCGAAGATGGGATTCAAGAATAATACATAGTAAAACCCACAAACCCAACCTGAATGAACAATATTTCTAGAAATTCAGATGCAATAGAGATGTATATGGTTGTGGGTCTGTAGCATGCACCATTTCAAGAGATGAACCAATGTGAACCATTTCAAGAGATACTATTCATTCACCATAAGCAATAGATATATTCATAGTAGTGGAAATAGGGATTTATCCCCCTTATTTATAAATGGGTCTTTTTCTTTAGTGGATTTTGTATGGGGTGTGGAATCACCAGTCAACCTTCTTTTGAGATTAAAGTATTTTTGTCTCAAGCCACCAATGATTTAGTGGATCTTTCTACAACACAATTTCCACGTATGTTAGATATATTTGTTATTCATACACAAGAAACATGATGCCCATGCTTCTAAGATATCTTCCTTATTTGAATAAGAAATAGAATGCCGGATAATGTCGATCATGATTCTTTGAAAGAAAACATGTTGTACCCTAACCATGGTGTCAATATGTATGTTGTCCCCTAGGTTGTACCCCTCACAAAACCCTACTATAGATATTGTACTAGGGAGGAATAGTATGAGAGGGAGCACAAGGATAGATAATACTATGGAGGATGCAACTTCCTAT
Organism: Pseudotsuga menziesii; assembly: GCA_001517045.1. Lineage (NCBI taxonomy): Eukaryota > Viridiplantae > Streptophyta > Pinopsida > Pinales > Pinaceae > Pseudotsuga > Pseudotsuga menziesii. Next base: position 351,140 of record LPNX010867193.1, read on the forward strand.
GCCACTTTACACCATTGATCCAATCCTCAGGTCAAGGGAGGGTACCCTAACTTTGGGAGGCAAGAATCCCTAGTCTGTCACAGATGTGCTTTCATTGACTAGATTTGCTGCTAAAATATGTGGTGCATGAAGTTAGGTATAACTAATGATGGGAAACTTTGAACATTTTTTTGAGAGTGGAGGAGTAAAATGTCTTGAAAAAACACAAATTAAATTAAAATAACAACAAGGGTGTCTTAATCATAGCTCATTTCTCTCTTGAAGAAGAGAAAATCATGTAGGCATGGTAATTGTAGAACCACATGTTCAAGCAACAAAATAAAAAAATTTCATACATAGGGAGAACACCAACACACATGTAAGACACTATTTCCTCAAACACCAGTGGAGAATTGCCTCATTCTTGGCTTCAATTACACATCGATATCATTTTATTTAATACAATAGTAATTACATCAAGGGGGGTCCATTGATATTTTCCCTGAGCCTCTTATATTTCTCTATGAGAGGAATCTCTCCGATCTTATTACAGTGAAAAAGGAGGAAAAGAAAAAAAGAGGAACTAATATTTTGAATCCTTGCACAACTCTATCTCAAAAAATTTGGTAGCCTTTCGGATGTATTAATGAACCTCTTGTGTAAATGATAAATATCCCTATTATAGATTGTTAGGAGAGAAACATGAGACCCAAAAATTAGGTTAGAATATCTTCCCTCCTCCTATAATGAGTGTTACAGCTGATTTTACCACACATGGTTGACCACACTTCTATGGCCTTCCTTGTCCCTCTGCAGACTCTTTGAACCCCATGGACTATTTTTGTACCTTTGATGTTTCCAAGATCATCACTAAAAACAATCATTATTTGCTGTACGTGACTTTTAATCCCATTCTCGTGTATATACGCGGATATTACCCTTAAACCCACGTACAATATTGAGATGCGTGCAAAAGGACAAATATTTTTGGAGTTTTCCTTGATGTGGATCCGAGTCACTCATCTCTTTGCCTTCCATATGCCTCGAGATCACTCGGATTTGACCTTCCATTACCCCATTGAAGCACTATATAAGGAACCCTTTGGATACATTGAAGAGAAGGAATTGAAGAGCAAGAAAACTATAGTCCATTGTTGCTGTAGCTTGCTTGTACTTGAGTCTGCATCCCTTTGTCCCTTGGAGCACTTTGTGTTCTTCCCAAGCTTGTGTTTGCTTGTGAGCTTGCTATCACGAGATGGAGGATTGAGGAGGTGAAGGCCCAGGTGGAGGACTCAACTTCTTCGATTCACAGAAGTTCCGACAGAGGTTGTCACTTATGTAATCTCTGATTTATTTAATAGAAATATCTTTTCCTGTCAAATGATGTGCATTTAATTGAATATTGGATCCATGGATGTGTTTAATTGATTATGTATCATTGATTATATATGCTAGAGCAGGCCTAACACTATATTATATATCATGCTTTCCTTGTTTATTGTTGTTGAGAGTAAATTTCTAACGCAAGCGGGATTGGGAAAAGCTCAGCGGGGATATACTACAACTGTATGGAATAAGGTATGTTTCTAGATATTTTAGTATTAGATGTTGTATTTCTCTTGCATATGGGGAAGGGATTGATTTTTGCGGTTTCTTTTTTTGTTGTGGTACACCCCAAGCCATAGGAAGTTTTCTTCGTAACAAAATTGGCGACCATACTGGGGAGGTTCCTAGTTGTTTTTATTTGGGGGTTTTCGGCATTCAATGTGCTTTTATTGCTTTAATTTTTCTGTTTGTGTGTCAGGTCTGGGGGAATGATTACCCAGAGGTATCCTGGAGAAGTAAATTTTGTCTCAGTTTGTCGATTTACCTTATTTTTCTATATTTTTCTTCCTGTACGTGGGTTTTACTTTCACAGTCGTGTGTACACGTGGGTTTTCCTAGAATAATCGCGTATGTACACAGGTTTACTGAGAACAGACGCGTATGCCCTGATTTTTTTCTTTCTTGGGAATATTAAGTGTTGCTGGGTGAGTTTGGGGGATTGCTGAATCTTCTTTGATGCTTCTGGTGTCTGTATCTCCCCTCTGTTTCTGACCAGAGACTAAGTTTTGATTTGATTTTTGAAAAATGTTATTGTCATTTGATTTTATATTTTGTGTTTTTTGATTAGTGCATTAGGTCTCTTTTACCTTGGTGCTTTGCTTGGCTGCTGTTTTTGAGTGCTTGTAGAGTCTGAGGGCTGTAGAGTCATACTTTTGCTTTTTATCTCATTTAATTAAAAAATACAAAAACTTTTTGCTTTTTTGCATTGTTATGCATTGTTTGCATTTTGCATTTAGCATGGTACTTGCATTAGGTTTGCTTGGTGAATATTAGTCATATTTTCATATAGGAAATGATTGCATATACATTTGAAGGAAAAAAATTTCACTTCACGTAATAGCATACCTTGTTTTTCGTTCAACACAATGCATTTGCATTGATTGTTAGGTGTGCATTTTACTTCTTGTTGTGTCATAACATCATTAGTTGCACATCCATTTACCCTTTGAGTAATAAAGCCAATTAAAATCAACGCATAATAAAATGAATTAAATTTTTTTCTTTTCTAGGGTGCACCAACAAGATTAGGTTTCAGGGTCTTGGAATAGTTCATTGTGAGTCAATTCTCTAAGACCACTGAACAAAACAATTAGGTGTCTGTCCAAGTGAGAGTGTGAAATCCTTTATACAATTAGTGTTTCTCAGGATTCTCCTCTTACAAGGGAGTTAAGCATGAGGCAGTGTGAGCGGTTATGATTGGGATGACCCCTGGTCATAACTGAGTAGCACCGGAGATATTTCCAGGATTGTATTTGTATCTGGGGGATCTTTCGAGAGTTTTGGGCTTTGCTACCCTTCCCATACGGTCAATCCCACCTGCAACTATTCGCTTGAGCATTGATTATATCGAGGTGACCTTAGTTGCATTACCTAGGTTATCGAGGGGGTATTTGAAGAGGTTATTCTGTAGGTGTCCTGGCCAGGTAGAGGTCGGACATCACAGTCGCTATATGCGTTGAAGCTGAGGGCCACTATAACTGGTTATGAACCTTTGCTTGTTCTGTATGGGAGTCTTAAGCCTCTCCTAGGTGAGACATACCTGCTTCATTCGAGAGATCACATATCCTACCCTTATTTTCTTGTGATTTGGATTTACATTTTATAGGTGTATGCTCTGTGCATGCTAGTTTTCCTAGGGTTTGTGTAATTAGATTGAGTCTTTTTATTGTTTGATTCATTGTGGATTCAGGCGTGGCACCTCGCCATTCTCGTCGTTTAGCAGGAATTCCGCCTTCCAAGTCTCCTCCTCCTTTGGTAGAGAGAACTAGATAGTCCGGGCAGACTACTTCTCACTTTGATTCACACACCATGGGAAATCATGAGGATGAGATTCCAGAGATGTCTTCTCCACCTCACGAGGTTGGGGAGGAAGATATTGCTAGCACATATGATCATGTATATGAACAACCTTCACGATCTGGTTATGATCCCTCATTCACAGGTCGTCGATATTGGTTTTCGGGCGACGAGACTCACCATGAACCTGTAAGCACTAGTCATGTTAGATATGACATGTCTGATATCTTTGCACCCATTCTGGCACATTGTGCTGAGTCAGAAATTGGTCCTAGCACTACGCCTGGGGGCACTCCCATCCCTTTCCATGCAAAGAGATTTGGGGTCACTAGTCACATTGCACCATCCATCCCTGTGGTGGAGGCAACTTCACATGTTCATCCTAGACCTAGTGTTAGTAATCCTGTGCAGATACAAGAACCGAGACGAGTGAACATTGGAAACACCACTTACATTCCTTCACATCTCCATTTGTCTTCAAACCCAGTTCCTTCGAATGCATTTTTAACGACTCATCCTCCCCCTAGTTCATGTGGGCCTTCAGGCCAGAATGTTTCTACTAGCCATGTTCATTCTGTGACTGCTCACACAATAGTATCTCAGAGTCAAGTACCTCCTGTTGTGTCAGCAGGTCATGTACTTGTTTCTGGAGTGCCTCATGTTACAGCTTATGGAGCTTCCCATACCCCTAACTATGGACTTTCTCATGGTACATCCCATGGAACACCTTATGGAGCTTCTCATGGATATTCGTATGGACCGCACTATGGAAAAAACTATCAACCGTATGGGTACGGGTATCAACAACCCTCTTACTCTTCCAATTATGGATTTGTAGTGCCTCATAATCAAGGCACTCCACATCATAATGCTTCCATGCAACCATACATGGAAAAAATGGGAGGAGGTTATTATGGCCAAGGACATGGTATTTATAACAATCAACCTTACATGAATCAAAACTACCAGGGGGTGTGGAATCGACCGGCTCAAACTAGGCTCCCTTTCCTTGTAACTTTGAACTTACCTGACTTGTCGAGATTGATGAACGATCATGTGTCTCATAACCCAGCATGGCCAACTGTACCTAACAAGCTTCCTTTGGACATTCCCAACTTTGAAGGTAAGGCTGGTGAAGATCTTGGTGATCTTGTCACCACCTTCCACCTTTGGTGCTCTTCCAATTCCATTCATTTGAGGCTATTTCAATGCACCCTAACGGGTCCTGCAGCGAAATGGTATATAGATTTACTGGGGAAGGCTTATGCTACGTTTGATGATCTTACGCTTACTTTCCTTAATCATTTCCAGCTACCCGTACGTTACGACGTTGGTACTGAACTCTTGTCGACCTTTCGTCAAGATAAAGCCACACATATTTCGAATCATATTCAAGGGTGGCGTAGATGGAAACGGTTAATCAAAGCTTTTATACCACCAGAGTTTCTTCTTGAGTGGTTCCTCAAATATTTATTAACTTACATAGTGAAGGATGTTTTGACATCCGAAGTTCAAAACGAGGAACATGGTATTTTTAAGGCACAAGAGTTGGATTTGAACTATGATCAATCCATACTTTTGTATGAGATTAAACCCAATTCTCCTAGGTCCAATTTCGACCCCAAGGTAAAGCCTGGGCCACATGCCGATGGCATTATGGGCTGTACAAGTACCAAACCTGTGGACTCAGTTGTGAAACAAGTGAGCCAATTGTCAATTAACCATTCTGTGTCGGGACAAGCTACGGCTTCGTCTCAACCTACCCAATCGACGAATGTACTTTTTGTGCAAACGTTGAACCCGAAAGGAAACCAACAGCCTGGAAGGAATAAGAAAAAAGGAAAAAACAATCGTAAGGGTGGGAACAAGAATGAAAATGCTAATAATAATGACAAGAACACTAATGCTGGGGGGGACAAGCAGTCTAAATCTAAGGTGAATTTGCAAGTTGTGTAAGGACGACCATCTCACTCACTTGTGCCCTCGTATGGAAGATGCCTCGAGGTTCATAGCATAGGGCCCAACTGTGTTAACTAATCCTTTACCCAACAATCAAAATATGAACTCGAGGACCATTGATCCTGGTTGTACATTGGATGGAAATCAAAACCCGTCGGAGGCTGCTAGTGGTCATGGATGCATCAACATGATGAGCGGATACTAAGGTTATGACTCGTACGAAAGACTATGGTTTGTCACAACCAGACCTTGGGAAATAACCTTCCCCACCTGAGATCCCTTTGCGAGTTGAGAAGCCTATGGATAAACCTGAAGCTCCACCTTGCATTCCTAAGGGATTCTTAAAGCGTTCGGGGCACAATCCTAATTCTCGAGCCGCCCAGAACTATTCAGTTGTCGAGGATTTGGGCCATACTCCTTGTACGATGTCCACATTAGAAGTGCTTCAGACTTGTCCTTGTTAGTTTTTCAACATTTAAGCTAGCATTATGATAAGATCTTTTCACTGAGAGAATAAAAAGCACAGCAATCACATAAGCACATCACAAGAGACAAGAGACACAAAGATTTTAGGAGGGGAAACCATAAATGGAGAAAACCCCTCAACTTCCTCTAAGATAGTATCACCACAAGAAGTGAACCCAAAACAGTAAGATGACCTCCCTTCACAATAGCAGCCTTCTGTCTTCTGTCAAGCACAATAATTTCCTTCTCCAAAAGTGCGCCACACTTGAGAGAGCAAGAGAGCTAAGTCACAAGTGATAAATAGAGAGACACACACTCTCTATTTATATTAGTCCGTTCACTTGAAATTACCATTTCACACGTAGGCTAATAATTATTACTCGAGCCTACACCTTAATTAGTGTATAATAACTCAAGTGCCCCTAAACAGTGGGGACTTACCCAATGACTTGATATGACTTGTTTACATTATAATCCTCCCGATCGGAACATCGGGGCATGACCACATGACTCAAATACATAATAGAAACATCCCGGAATAAACATCGGGTTACAATAATATAGAAGAATACATTCTGAAGTTACATATACATCAACACTCCCTCTTAACTAGGAAGGTATTCTTTCGACACAATTTTTCAACACTGGGTCTTCTTCTCTGCATCAACTGGATCATCTGAGTCATCTTCATCTTCAAGTCATCTTCGTCTTCAAGTCATCTGGATCTGGATCATCTCTCGATCTGGATCATCATAAAGTGGCATCACTGGATCTAGATCATCACTCAATCTGGATCAACATCACTGGACTGGATCTGGATCATCACTCGATCTGGATCATCTCTCTGGACAGGATCTGGATCATCTCTCGATCTGGATCATCTCTCTGGACAGGATCTGGATCATCTCTCGATCTGGATCATCACTGCTGGATCTGGATCATCTCTCGATCTGGATCTCTCGGAGTCATCATAACTGGATCTGGATCATAGCTCGATTTGGATCTCCGCTGGTCATCATCATGTGTATACTATCTCGTCATAGGAAGTTCTACAGAGCCAGCCCTTTTTCATGCTGGTTGTAGGCCTACTCTCATGTAGGTCTTCGCTCGGCACTTACATCTGACCTGCTCGTCAGAAAGGCACGCCCAGCACTCACATCTGATCATGTAGTAAACTACAATCACATCAGAAAGGCCCAGCATTCACATTCACCAGCATGATAGGACATCACATCACTAACATCTGTGAAATGGCTCTGCACTTATATCTGACCTACTCGTCAGAATGGCACATTCACCCAGGCCGG
>LPNX010867215.1:0-19098 GCA_001517045.1 Pseudotsuga menziesii
GTTCTGTTCACTACCTCTGTTTGCCCATCGGTTTGTGGATGAAAAGCTGTACTTTTCTTCAGTTTGGTATCCATAAGCTCCCATAAAGTTGACCAAAATTTTCCTAAGAACCGGGAATCTCGATCTGATATAATAGACATGGGTAGCCCAAAATGTACCCAAACATTTTGAAAGAATAAAAGACTTGTTTGTTCAGCAGTGATCTGCTTGTTACATGGCATCAAGATACACATTTTGCTGAACCTATCCACAACAGCATATAGGTAATCATGCCCTTTTCTAGTCATAGGTAGTCCTCCTACAAAGTCCATGGAAATACTTTCCCAAGGACAAGAAGAAACTGGAAGAGGAGTGTACAAACCCAATTTCCTATTGCTAGGCTTACTTGTTGCACACATAACACAAACTCTTCTATATTTAGCTACAATTTCTTGCATTTGAGGCCAATAACAATGATTCTGCAATACAGACAATGTTTTGCTTACACCAAAATGTCCCGCAATCAATGAACTATGTGCCTCTTGGATCACATGCACTCTTTCTTTCTCTAGAATACAGAGTTTACCGAGATGATACAAGAGCTATTCATGCACAAAATAGTTCTCTTCCTGTTTACCATGTATTAGTGATGCATATACTCTCTTAAAATCTTTATCTTCTGCATATTGTTCAATATAACTTTCATGTGTTAATGAATTGTTCTGAAGAATGATTGAAGCATTTGTAGGTGGCCTTGATAACATGTCTACTACTTTATTATGAATTCCCTTTTTGTACTTAATTACAAGATGAAACTGTTGTAAGAACCCCATCCATCTTAAATGCCTACTTTGTTGTATTTTAGTTTGAGATTGCAAATATTGAAGTGGATGATGATCAGTATGTATGACTGTCTCTTTCCCCATGATATAATGTTTCCACTTCTTTACACTCTGTACTAAAGCATCCAATTCTTTGTCATAGGTAGGGTAGTTACTTACCATAGTAGAGAATGTCTCTGAATGGTAACACACTGGCTTTCTCCCTTGCATCAAAACTGCTCCCATGGCAAACCCGATGGCATCGGTTTCAATCTCAAATGGCTGCTGCAAATATGGAAATGTCAGAACTGGTGTTGTGCTAATCATTTCCTTCAAAGTGTCGAAGGCTCTCTGATGCTTGCCTCCCCACTGGAAAATCTCTTTAACACTTGTCAATGCATGTAACGGTGCAGCAATGGAAGAAAACCCATAAATGAATTTCCTCCAATACTGAACTGCACCCAGAAAACTTCTGATTTCAGTAACGGTGTTAGGCCGTGGCCAGTTTACAATGACAGCAACCTTAGCTGGGTCCACTCGTAGGTGGCCTCCACCAATAATATGGCCTAGATATACTAAAGAAGTTTTAGCAAATTCACACTTAGACATTTTTACATAAAGATTTTCCTTTCTTAGTACATCTAAATTTTTTTTCACATGTACCACATGCTCTTCCCAAGTGTTGCTAAACACAAGGATATCATCTAGATACACAATTACAAAATCATCAATGAATGAACGAAAGACATCATTCATGACCCGCATGAAATTAGCAGGAGCGTTACATAGCCCAAAAGGCATTACAAGCCATTCATACAAACCTTGTTTTGTTTTAAACATTGTTTTCCATGCATCATTTTCAGCAACACGGATTTGATGATACCCACTACGCAGATCCAATTTTGTAAAATAAATTGCATGTTTCAACTGATCAAGCAAATCATCAATACGAGGAAGAGGATACCTATTTTTAATGGTGATTTTGTTAAGGGCCCTATAGTCAATGCACATCCTCCACGACCCATCCTTCTTTGGAACCAAGACTATAGGAGAGCCGCAAGGAGAAGTGCTGGGCCAGATGACCCCCTTCTCAATCAGCTCTTGAACCTGCTTCTTGATTTCCTCATTCTGCATTACAAACATACGATGCATGGCTATGTTCAGGAGTGGCACATCCTACTACAAATGTATCTCATGCTGAATCTCTCTCCTCGGTGGTAACCCCTTCATATCTTGAAACAAATCATCATACTTAGAAATAATTTCAATCAGTTCAGATTTCTGTTTAGGGTCACATCCTTCAAAAGATTTAGAGATCTCATCATTTTTCATCTTAACCATCATCAACACAAAATTCTTACTAGCATTTGCCAACCTCTTCATTTGTCCTGCAGAGACTATTGCTAGATTGGTTTTCATCTTATGTGCTCGTACAATATATTCCATACCTTCTTTAAAAAGATGATACTTATTCTTCTCTCTATAAAAGACTGATTTCCGGTCATACAAATATGGACTCCCAAGTACAATTCCACAAATGTCAAGTGGTACTACATCCAATTCTACCTCATCCCTAAACTTTTTAGTAATTGCAAATTTTAATACACATTTCCTTGTAACTTGCAATCGTGTATCATTAGTAACCCAACCTAGAGGATAGGGCTTTTCATGAGGCACAGTAACTAAATGCAATTTCTTAACCACTTCTTCTGATATCAGATAGACTTGTGAAACACTATCAAACAATGTATCAATCTTTGTGTGATTTGCAATGACACGAACATGAAACAGTGCACTTCTATCTTTATCATTTTGCTTAGAAGTAGATGGCAGACTTGTACTTGCACTAGAACTAGATTGTGCATCAATTGGAAGTGAGATACTTTTATCCTTACCTTGGATCCCAACAGTTGTAACCTTTGTTTCATCACTTGAGTCAAATCCCAAGTCTTGAATAACTGCTGCAGTAGCTTTGGCTTTCCCTTTATCTTTATTTCCTCCATACTTCTTTGGCCTCAACTCCGGATGAAGTTTCCAACACTTAGAGACATCATGTCCCTTCTGACAATGCGAACATGTAGGCTTTTCACCTTCTTTCTTAACAGTAGCCATCTTCTTTTCCCCCTTATCTTGACCTTTCGATTTGCTGTCAAATTTAGATGACTTCTTCACAAAAGTATCATTAGCATGCTTACCCCTGGCTTCTAAATGAGTAGCTTGAACATATACATCATCCAAAGTACTGGGATTAAACATCAACAAAGTATGCTTCAAATAAGAATGCATGCCACCAATGTACTTAAGAAGAGTTTCCTGTGTATCTAACGAAACATTCAATGCAATAGCCCTCTTTCTGAATTCATGAGTATAGTCTTGAATGCTTTTCCCTTTAGCTTGTCTAAACATTTTCCAATTCATGGTTAATTGCTGCATGTGACCTAAAGGATAAAATTGATTCCTCAATACTTCAATGAATTCATTCCAAACTGAAATAGTTTTACCATTCTTTCGAAGATCTTGCTGAATCTTACTCTCCCACCAGGTAAGAGCCATTCCACTCATCCTCAAAGTGGCCAATTGAATCCTGGAAGGGTCATCATTAATGCCCTGCACCCTACAATATACTTCAAGCTGCTTGATCCAATTGTCTAATTTTTCAGCATCTACATCTCCATTATAAATAGGTAATTCAAATTTGACATCCAATTTGAAATAAGACATATTAGGACTTGCATTATGAGAAGAAGAAAAAGTCTGATTAGTGTTAGGAGGATCACCATCACCTCCTACTCCTTTACCCTTTTCTTCAGGCTTCACTCCTGCATCTCTGGATGAAGATCACAGGGGCTTCACTTGTTTACCAATATCCTATCACGTTAGTTCATATTGTGGGTTTTAAAATTATAAAAAATCAAACCAATATATTGTAGGTATTGGGGGGATGAGGGGTTTAAGTTGGGGGTAGGTAGGGTGGTTTATAAGGATTGAGGTATAAAAAGGGGTGGGGAGGAAGTTTTAAGTATTGGTAGGGGTTTTCAACAAAATAGTTTGGGTCAATATCTCTTGAAATTAAAGGTATTCTTTAATATCCCATGATTGCACGTGCTATGTGACAGGTTCACTAAGTGAAGTCCCCGTGATGAAGATCCCTCTTCTTTCTTCTTCCTCTCTGCTCGCTCATTGAGTAGAATTTCCAGCATGGCTTTCATACTCATAAAAGACTCCACAAACTCTGTTTTAGAAATGACAGGTTTTTCCCGTTCGGTATGTCCTTCTTCTTCCCCTCATGGAGAAGCCATGGTTCTTGAGAATGTTCTCCTGGAGCCAATCTCAGGATCTTCTTCAACTAATTCTCCTTCACCACGCTTTAACCTGGACCTGGTAAGCATTCACAAACTTGCACAACAGTCAACCAGCTCTGATACCAAATATGATCTGTAGGATCTCAACTTAGTGCTTTAAAATTTTGTTGTAAGAGAATGCATGCAACAGATTGATTAAAGGAACAACATTAACAGAAATTAAATGATCAGAACAGGAATGAAAAACAAGACTGATAAACAGATGCCAAGCATGAAAACACAGAAATAGAATTTGATAACGGAGTTCACCCCCTCCACTGGGCTACGTTTCCGGGTTTCTCTCCAATAGGAACCGATCCAATTAATTTCTTAAAATGGTACAAATGGTTCTGGAATAATCATAGACTGGACATTAACAGTAAAGGCTTCAAGACCTTCTCTCTGAAAGTTACCAAACTGGACTTCAACAGGAAAAAGAAGCCAAGTATAACTGAGAATAGTTGACTTCCCAGGAATAGCAAAATGCTCTCTGAAGCTTCTCGTCACCGAGAAAACGCGGCACTGTGCTCCCAACGAACTGAGTCCCCCTGCGTCCGAACTCCCTTTTAATACTCATCTTGGCCGTTACAAATGAGCAAAAAAAACGTCCAAGAAAAATGCGATTGTTCACCTTCTTCTCTCAAATGCCAACATGTTGTTCCTCTCCTGGCGTTACAACCACATAGTATCAAGATTCTGCAAACCTGTTTTCAAAATGCGCCCCGCATGAACCATCGCAGTGTTTCTATCGGAAGGTTTTTTATCTCCTCGTCCATCGTTGCGGAAGGAAGATAAGCAACTGGCTCCGACGGTCTCAATTGGCTGTCGTCTTGGCTTTCAAGTTGGAGGCTTTAGTCATTTTGATTTCCACCGTTGTGGCTACCGGAAGTGTTTTGCCTTCCGATTTGCTGAAGTCCCCACCGTTGCGGTTGCTGGAAGCATTCTACCTTCCGATTTGTTGAAGTCCCTGCCGTTGCAGCTACCGGAAGGTTTTCGACTTCCGATTTGTTGAAGCCTCCGCCATTGTGGCTGCCGAAAGCATTCCGCCTTCCGAACTGTTGAAGCCTCCGCCGTTGCAGCTGCCGAAAGGTTTTCGACTTCCAAACTATTTTAGCATCCACCGTTGCGGCTACCGGAAGGCTTTCAACCTCCGACATTGCGGAAGGGAAAAGCTTTCGACGTCCGCTCTGTGTATTTTCTTCCGCCGTCCGATTTTCCACCCGCGGCTTCTTTTGAACCGCTGTACCAAATTTTGGATCGTTAAAGAGGAATTATCCACCAGATCAGCTCAAGTACGATGCAAATTGGAAGATTAACCTGGAGGGTTATGTTGATTCAGATTGGGCAGGCAGTGCCATCGATAGGAAGAGCACTTCAAGGTGTTGCTTCAGTATGGGATCAGGTGTGATCTCTTGGTTTAGTAGGAAGCAATCCTGTGTGGCATTGAGTACAGCTGAGGCAGAGTATGTCGTAGCTTGTTCAACTAGTTGTGAGGTAGTATGGCTGTGGAAGCTACTGTTTGATTTATTTGATCTCCAGTTGGATGCTACTTGTATACATTGTGACAACCAGAGTTGCGTGAAGTTGTCAGAGAATCTAGTGTTCCATGACAAGTCGAAGCATATCGAGATCAAGTACCACTATATCAGGGATATGGTGGAGAAGGGAGAAGTGAAGCTCCAGTATGTTGCAACGGAGGAACAAATAGCTGATGTATTGACGAAACCATTGGCTAGAGTGAAGTTAGAGTACTTCAGGGAGAATCTTGGTGTTATCCAGATCGAGGTTTCCTCCAAGGGAAAGTGATGAGTCCCATAGCCATTCTGACATGGTGAGAGGATTGGTTCTTTCCATGATCAGATGTAAGGGCTGAGCCATTATGTCATGGTGAGATGATTGGTTCCTTCCATGACAGATATGAGTTCTAATCCATTCTGATATGATTGTAGGATTGGTTCCTACATGATCAAATATAAGGGCTATTGCCATTCTTGGAATGGAGCTTCCTGGTGAGGTACCAGGAAAACTCAGTTTTTGAATGAGGGTCATTCTGATATGACTGTGGGATTTGTTCTCACATGATCAGATATGAGTGCATGGCCATTCTAATGTGATTGATGGATGTGTTACCACTTGATCAGATGTAAGGGATGAATCCATTCTGTCATGGCTAAAGGATTAGGTTCCTCCCATGTCATATATGAGTGCTAAGCCATTCTAACTTAGTGTCATATATAAGGGCTAGCGCCATTATTTGAATGGAGCTACCTGGTGAGGTACTAAGGATCCTTAGTATAGGACTGAGAGCCATTTTGATGTGATTGAGGGATGTGTTCCCACATGCTCAGATGTAAATGCAGTGGCCTTTCCACAAATGATAGTAGTTTGGGTTCCTATCATGCTGGTGGTTGTAAGTGCCAAGCCTTTTCACAGATGATAGTAGTTTGGGTTCCTATCATGCTGGTGACTATAAGTTTTGTGCCTTTTCACATATGGTAGTAGTTTGAATTTCTACCATGCTGGTGATTGTAAGGGCTGAGCCTTTCCACAGATGGTAGTAGTTTGAGTTCCTACCATGCTGGTGGATGTGAGTGCTGTGCCTTTCCATAGATGATACTAGTTTGGGTTCCTATCATGCTGGTGAATGTGAGTGCTGGGCCTTTCTGATATGATTATAGGATTGGTTCCTACATGATCAGATGTGAGTGTTGGGCATGCCTTTCTGACGAGTAGGTCAGATGTAAGTGTTGGGCGGGCCATTCTGACTTAGTGTTAGATATAAGTGCTGAAGAAAGACCTACATGGAGGCTAAGCCTACAACCAGTGTTGTAATCTCACAGATCACATAAGGTTACCAATAATACACATTAAAACATATATATATAAAACAGAGACAAGAGATAATAACAGATAGGTAAATAAACATATTATATTATACAAATGAGTCCATACAACATAGAGGACTAAACTGAGTTCTTGTCTAGCTCAACTGCCTAATATATATGATTACAGAACGGTTACAAAATAACAACCTGTCGGTTCGGTGAACCAACACGACCTTAGGTGGTCAACCTAATCTCTAGTTTTAGTCAGCCGACCGACTTAGTCGGCTGTTTGACTAAGTCGGCTCATTGACTTAGTCAGCTGATTGACTTAGTCGGTTGATCGACTAAGTCGGCTATCCTCCAATTTGACTTATTGACTTTCTCCTTCTACATCTCCCCCATGAACAAAACATTTCTTCATCCTGAAGAAACAGGGAGGTACAAAATTCTTTGTAGCTGGCCTTAATAGTTATTGCAGTGGGCTGTGAAGTCTAATTGTCGGTCTTTTCTATACGCAGACTTCTACAATGGTCGGGGTTGTTACTGCGAGGTGATCTTGAAAATATGCCCAACTCTGCAAAATTTTCTGGATGTCAATGGTGAGTGTGGTCAAGCCTGATAAGATCAACATCTTTTTTGAGATGGAGACTTCAGCTATCTTCTCCATGTCGGGACTCGAAAACTGGTCCTTCTCCTATGCGGTATCAATAAGTCGTTTCATCTGTGGGAAGATGATGTCAAATTTCTCCAATTTAGGGAGAGCTTGTTGCACCCACTGGTGTGCTTCCATTTCCAGTCGTTGTAGTTTGGTGGTTTCAAGCACTATCTGTTCTTTGATTGTTGCTCTAAGTGCTTCCTCAGTGGTTTTCCTGCTTTCTAATGCCTGAATCCCTTGACGAGTCTTCCGAGTTTGTTGATAGACTTGCCCATAGTAATTAGGCCAGTCTCTTAGTATTTCCTCATATACGGCAGACTCCTCCATATGATCTTGCAACACTTTATAGGCTTCAGAAAATGCAGTGTGCTGTGCCATTAAGAGTCGGGCAGTTTTCTCTTTTTGTCCCTCCTTTGTTTCCTGAATGTGCGTTTGGAGTGCTGACACTATGTTCTCAAATAGATGATATGCCCTTTCGAGCGTTTTGTCTTTGTCGACCTCTATGGGGCCTAGCATGACAGACTAGGCCAGATTCCTGCATTTGTTGAGAAACTCGACCTGCTCTGCGTTTTTGTTATTGAGTTATTTATTTCTTTGCTCACTCCTCGTCTTTGCTTCACTTGCTGGGGTCTTGAGGAGTTTTCCTAGCTCTGTGTCGGTTAGGGAGCTTGCGTCCTTCAATCTGATTTGGACCTTTGAAGCTTTTCCATGATGCTCCTTCTTCTGTTTCTCCTTCCATTTCTTATGCTTTTCTTTTTCTTCTTCTTGTGTACCTGCAACAGTCGAGGCGAGGTATTTGGTTTGTGGGATAGAGGCCAATGGTTTCTCTGGTTGGGGAGGTGGGATGACTACCACCTCTGGTTGTTTGGATGTAGTTGGTTGTGGTGGGCCTTTCTTTGAGTCGGGGGGTGGTGGTAGTGGTGGTGATGGAGTTGGTGAATGGTCGGGAGTGATTGGTTTGGGGGAAGTGTGGGTGAGTGGTGGGTTGTCGGGTTGAGGAGGTGAGTGTACGTTGAAGAACATTTGGTTAATTTGTTAGGCTATGTCCTCCTCAGTTTCTTCTCCTTCAGTCGGTGTAGTGGCTGGTAGGTTGGCTTGGGGTACGGGTACAGTCGGTGTGATAGTTGAGGACCGACGTGCAATCACTTCGGATTCCTTGTTGGGATTCCTCTCGAAATTCGATGTAATGGTTGCAAAGGTTCTGGACTGTGCGTCTTGGCTTAGTTGGTATCCGCTACTCTTGAAGAGAGGTGCTTTTGTAGAGATTTTGTGTGCCGACATAAATATGTCAGGCAGTTTCTCAATGAACACTTGCAAATCTCTATCTTTGTCGAACTTTGCTTTCATAGCCTCCGACATCGTGCTTTTGCATAAGTCGAGGGGGTTGATGGAATATGGTGTCGGTACATGTTCCTCAGTTATTTTCGTCGGTGATGGGGTTGGAGGTGTCGACACAATATCAACAACGTTTTCAGGTGTCGTCGCAGTCTTTGCTTTCTTCGATCGACCTGCTTGTGCTCCTACGTCGACAAATTGCTAGAACTAGGTTTCGACCGGCACTTTATTTGCTGCAGCATCCTCTTTGATGTCGAGGGTCGTGGCTGCCAGTTCGTCTTTGTCTTATGAGGAGTTGGTAAGAATAAGCTTGTGCTTACCTTTACCTTGTTGTTGTTGTTGTGTTTTGAGCTTCTTCTTGGCCGCTGCTATTTCTTTCGACAATTTTTGAATAATACTTTTGGTAACATCATACTCAGGGTTTTCTAGCTTTGTCTCCCCTCCTAGCTCCTGAGTCGAGGCGACATATTTTGCAGCTGGAGGAGTTATCTGCTACTGTGGCTGTGGATTTGGCTTTGCGGCCTGGGGTTCTACCTTCTTTGTGGTTGGAGGTTCTGCCTTCTTTGTGGTTAGAGGTTTGATGGTTATTTGCAGTCGACCGATGTGTTCGATCGGTGTCTCCTCCGACACAAATGTGTTGATATAGAGGTTGAGCTCATAGTCTTCCTCTTTTTCCTGGTCTGTGAGCGGCCCTTCAATCGAGAAGTCGATCGGTTTTGCTGCTGCTGGTACTGGTATTTTTGTTTTGTTCTGTCGAGACAGTTCTCGAAAGATCTGGTCGACAGATGGATAGTATTCGAGGGCTTTGGCATTCAAATTGTCGCCCTGCATTTACCACAACGAGGTATGGTTATGCTCCAGCTAGATGTGTGAGTTGATCGGTAGATTTATTCGAATTTTTTGAGGCACCCTCCATCTATTCATGTGGAATTTGAGCTGTTGGAACCAGTTCTCCAACAGTACTTTCCCACACTCAAGCTCGTGCAAGGTTCCTTTCTGGGAGAATGGCTTAAATCTCCACATGTCGAACTTGGACAGTTCTCGAAAGATTGGACTTCCCTCTGGGTAGATGTGGTACATGACAATCCATAAGATGAGGGAGGGGAACTTGATGATTCCCCCCGTTTCTTGACATCTTTCACAGATGGTCTTCACCATACTGGCGACATATTCTACCCATCTATATATTCATCCATCGATGGCAATAGTGTCGACAGCTTCTAGCATGTCTAACTTAAGGTTGCTGCCTTGTCTTGCCAGTGCGAGTGTTATTGCAATGATTTTGGCCACAATTTGTGGCGTTTGGGTTGTGATTTGGCTAATCATCAATCCCTTGTATTTTTTACCTAAGGATGACCCAGTGAGCTCTTCGACCAGTCCTTCTTTGATTCCAACTGGTACAGGGTTTCCTTCGTTAGAGAGACTGGTCAGCTTGGAGGTGACTTCTCCAGAGATGTCGACCGACTGGTTGAAGTAGAACCGGCCATTGTGATATCGACTGATGATGAATTTGACAGCAGTTTCCTTCGTGCCACCAAATCTAGCCATTAGTGGTGCGTTATCATAGCTAAAGATAGTGTTGTGTCTAATTTTCTCTGTTGCTTGAGTGGCCTTTTTGTCGACAAAGGCCCATTTTTGTATTTCTGTCCATAGTTTTTGCCATGAACCTTCCTGTACTTTGGCATTTTTGATGTTTTTCAACCTGCGGGCTAAAGGTGTATCCACGGCCTATATTTCCTTGGATTTGGTCAAGGCTCTAGTTTGTTTGGGGGCCATTGTGTCGTTTTGGCGGTCAATTTCACTAAGGGGTTCTTGACTTTTAGTCGATTGGATGATCTGATGCTCTCTCTAGATGGATTGTGGTGAATGATCCTTCAGTGATCCAGTATTTATAGGAGATGCTGTGGATGTGTGCATCGATGGGTGTATTAATGGCGGACGTGATGTTCCAGCTAGAATACTTGAGTGTGCATTAATGGTGAATTGCTTTCGGCGCTTGATGTCATGAATGCGCGATGGGACTATCGAAGTCGTTGGTCGATGTCGGTGATGAGAATGGTTGATGGGAGTGGTCGGTCGATAAAAATGGTCGATGGTGTTATGTCGATGGGCATGATGGCGGTTGTCGAGATAGTAATTTCCTGTCATTGTTTTCTGTATGTATGGTACTCTTTGGCTTTTGAATTTTTTAAGCTTTTATGGCTTTTGGTTGACAGTTATGGTCGTTATATGATTTTTTTTTTAATTAGTTTCTATAGCGTTTTAGTCGGGCTCCATTGACGAGCTTCCGAAATACTATCCCCTGTAACGTCCTTATTCGGACTGATCCATTGGGATGTATCTCTTCGACAATGTAAGGTCCCATCCATTATGTGTGGAGTTTCTTAGGTTTACCTTTGACCCGACTGTTGTATAGTAAAGCAAGGTCTCCGACCGACAAGTTTTTGTTCTTGATGTTGCGGTCGTTCCATGCTTTCTACTGTTGTTTCTAGATTTCTTGATGTTGCGGTCGTTCCATGAGTCGGTGCTCTTCCAGCTTGCTGAGTTGCACTAGTCAGTCCTTCCTTCCTTGTTCGATATCGACATGTAGTATTTTTGTGATGATAGGTGTCTGTTGTCGAAAGTGTAGTGGAACTACTGCTTCTTGTCCATAGACTAGTCGAAAAGGAGTTTGGTCGGTCGATCGTTTATATGTTGTTCTGTATGCCCATAAGACTACAGGTATTTTCTCATTTCAGTCGTCCTTATCAACATTACATATTTTGGTTAATCTTTTTGTTAGTGTTTTATTAAATGCTTCAATTGCTCCATTTGACTGAGGATGGTAAGATGTACTCCGACGATGGTCGATTTGGAATTGGTCAGTTAGGGTTTTGATAGTTCTGTTGATAAAGTGTGTCCCCTGGTCGCTAACCAGGGTTAGTGGACATCCAAATCTAGTGATGATATTCTCATAGATAAACTTAGCAGCTATCTCATTAGAGCATGTGTCGATTGGTTCAGCTTCTGCCCACTTAGTGACATATTCAACGGCAGTGATGATATACCTTGCACCTAACCTTTTTGCTGGTATAGGAAATGGTCTTATGAAGTCTATAGCCCGGATTTCAAATGTCAAACTTGGGTTTATTTATATCAGGGGAATTTCTGTGCTAGGCAGAGGTCAACCTAGTCATTGACATCTGTCACATCGACTAACAAAAGTTTTGCAATCTTTGTGGAGTGTCGTCCACCATAATCCTGATTGTTGGATTTTCTTTGCAGTTGTGTCTGCTTGAAAATGTCCTCCTGCAGGTCCATAGTGTGAATCATGCATAATGTGGTCTCCTTCATGTTCTAGTACACATCTTCTGAGGATATCATCTAATCCCATTTTGTATAAAAATCCATTGATAAGACTATATGGTGTAGCCTTCATAGCTAATATTTTTTTTTCTTGGTGCTCATACCTTCTGGTGCATGTCCATCTTCTAAAAACTAAGCTATTTCTTCTAGTTCTGCTGGGACGACTTCTACCCGAAATAAATTTGCATCAGGTAAGTCATCGTCGACTCCTGTCGGTTCTTCTCCCGTGTCGATTCGAGATAAATGGTCGGGACCTACATTTAACTTGCTCGGTCGGACAACGACTTCAAACTCAAATTCTTGGAAAAGAAGTAGCCATCGACAGATCCTTCCATGATGTAGTGGTTTATTGATGAGGTACTTGAGGGCCTGATGGTCTGTTTAGAATATAAATGGATTAGCTAACAGATAATGTTGATATTTTTGTAGGGGAAAGACCATTCCTAGGGCTTCTCTTTCTATTGTCGAATAGTTTCTTTCAGCCTTATTTAACTTTCTGCTACTGTAAACTATAGGATAATCCATTCCATCATCTCCTGGTTGAGTTAGGATTGCTCCTATTGTGAGGTCTGATGCATCAATATGGACATGGAATTTGATCGACTAGTTTGGAAATTTTAGGATTGGAGCTTCGATGATTTTTCTTTTTAATTTTTCGAATAATATGTGGCACTCTTCTGTCCAATTAAAGGCTTGATATTCTCTCAATAGTTCTTCAAGAGGATAAGTCATATCTGAATAATATCTTATGAATTTTTTGTAATAGCCTGTGTGGGAAAGTAACACCCTGACTTATTTTGGGTTTATTGGTGGTTTTAGGTCAAGAATAATTTTGATCTTTGCGAAGTCAACCTTAATACTTTCCTTACAGACAATGTGCCCTAATAATATACCTATGGGGGTCACAAATATGCATTTCTTGATGTTTAGGAAGAGTTAAATCTGTCGACATCTCTCCAACATAAGTCTGAGCCATTTGCAATGATCTTTCAACAAGGAGTATATTGTCCAATCATAAAAGTATACTGCCATGGTATTATAGATATATTCCCGAAATGTTTTGACAACAATTCGAGAAAACACTGCAGGTGCATTCTTTAATCCAAAAGGCATAACTTTGTAAGCAAATGAACCAAATTCAAACACAAAGGTTGTCTTCTTCTAGTCTTTTTTAGCTATTGGCACTTGGTTATAGCCTGAAAATCCATCTGTAAATGAGTAGCATTCATGTCCTGCAACTTGATTCAAGATTTCATCTGCATAAGGGGTTGGAAATGGGCCTGTCAGTATTACTTTGTTTAGTTCCCTAAAGTCGACACAAATTCTTAGTCTGGTCGGGTCATGTTTCTTAGTTTGTACAACCATTGGACTTTCCCATTCTGATTGGTCGATAGGGTAGATGATGCCTGCTACCAACATGTTATCAATTTCCTTTTTCACTATCTCCTTGTATTTGTGAGCTAGTTTATAAGGTCTTTTCTTCATAGGGCGAACATCATGTTTGGTATCAATTTTCATTTCTCCCATTTCATGGATTAAGCCTTTTAGGTCTTTGTAATCTCTAGAAAATACATCTTGGAACTCCTTTAATAAGTTCACTATCTCTGTGGTCTGTTCTTCCCTCCAGTAGTCACCAATCTTTGCCATTTTTGGTCGATCATCATTTGAGATGTCGAATTCTTTAGTTTTGACTTTAGCATCTAGCCACTATGGTGCTTTGGCTTCATTGATCGATTGAATTCCTTCTTTGAACTGTGTGAATGTGGCAGGGAAGTCGGCTGCAGTCATTCTGTCGATATCTTGTTTGTCAGTTGTCTCAACTTTTAGGATTGTACAAATAAGTTTGGTCATTTCGATATGGCTAGATTTCCATCGAAATCTTTTTCCTTCTGTGTTTTTCATTTTCTAATTGTGATCTTGTCGATTGTGGATTTGAACTTGTTTGTATATTGTTACATTTCCACGTCTATTGGTTATCCTGTAAGGGTTTGTTTTCGGTCGGCTGGATAAATTCTTTAATTTGTTTTGCTGTTTCGACCAAGTTTTCATTTTGCAGGATAAAGTTGAAATATTTAATAAAATTTTCCTTGATTTTGTGCCATAAGAAGGTTTCACCTCTAGCTTCTTCCATCTTATACCATTTGTTTGGTAAGTCGGCTAGGGTTGATGGGAACAAGTGTGGCCATGCACGTTCATCCTTGTACCCAAGTTTTCTCCACTCCTTTTTACAGGTTTTGATATGATCTTCTGGGTTCTGTCCTTGAGTGAATAAAGGTATCTGAGCTTGTTGGGTTAAATTATTTCCTCCAAACCTTTCAAAAATGTAGGTCGAAGCAGTTGTCCAGGTCTACAGTCTTGTTTGATGGGTATCCCACCATCTAGTAGCTTGTCCTGTAAAATTTTTGACTAGGCTTTGAAGTCGGCCATGTTCACCAATATTTTTGGACACTTGTTCGACATGCAAGACTGGTGATTCCATTTCTTTATATCTTGGTAGTTGTGTATTATTCAGGTTGGTAGGTTGTAAAGTAGGGTGTTCCCTAATTTTCTTCTCAAAGATTTTTGGGACAATGGACACTATGAAGCACTGTTGGGTGGGATTTTTCTGCACTTTTTGTATAGTCCAGCACCCTCTTGCTTGTGTTTCATAGTTCTCGATCTCCCAATCATATAATTCGGCATCGAAATTATAACCAACTGAGTCTTGGTTGCCTAAATGCAGTTTTCCATGGATATTTGGTTTTGCGTAATCTGCATTGTTTTGGATTTGGTAGAGCTGTTGGACATCGACTTCTTCATCGATAGGTTCAGTCCAAGGTTCCCCTTGAGATGGATGAATGGGTACAATGACCTTTTGTCCATTTCCTTTTAATTTGATTCGTTCTTTTTCCAGGTATACGGAGGCTTTCATCTTTCTCCCCCAAGGTCGACCGACTAACGCTGGGAAGGAGCTGGATCCTTCCTTTGGGTCAATGATTTCGAAATCGGCCTTGGTCGAGATTCCTTTTATAGTCGTGCGGACGTTTCTACAGACTCCAATGGGTTTAATTAGGACCTGGTCAGCTAGTTTTAGGTATATGTCATGAGTCATGATGTTGACTTGTGAGCCGAAGTCGAGCACTACTTGTCGGACGTGGTATCCTTCGATTTCTAGGTAGGCAAGTGGGTCAGGATCACCTTTGTCTTTTTTATTTAAGCTACAGATGTTTTTTGTTTTTTTTTAGAGTTGGTGCATTTTATTTCATACAACAAATTGATGAACTGGGATACTGAGTTGCCTTTTTGAACGAGCTGGATTAATTCATTTATTGTGTTATGTCGAATATCATGAACATTTTCTTGTCGTGAGATTTCTTTGAATACATTGGTTACTTCTTTGTATGCTTGTTTCTCTTTTAGTGGATCAAGATAGACATGTTTCTGTTTTATTTTACTGATTCTTGGGTTATCAGCTCCTGTTTTTGTTTCTTGTCAAGTTACAATATGCAAATTTTTTGTGTTTATTACATCATTTTTTTGCACACAGGACAAGACATTAACATTTTTTTTAGTATTATTTTTTTCTAACATGGTAGGGAAATCCTCTAGTGAGTGATCCCCTACCCCACAATAAGTACATAATTTGAGATCATTTCTATCCTTATATGGACAGTCTGTGTACCGATGTCCCTCTTTATAACATGTGAAGCATTGGATGGGTCAACACGGTCGGTTGTCTCGATTCCCAGGAAATCGACCTCTTCCTCCATA
This sequence comes from Pseudotsuga menziesii, assembly GCA_001517045.1. Taxonomy (NCBI): domain Eukaryota; kingdom Viridiplantae; phylum Streptophyta; class Pinopsida; order Pinales; family Pinaceae; genus Pseudotsuga; species Pseudotsuga menziesii. The sequence goes on from LPNX010867215.1 coordinate 16,052, forward strand.
GCCTCCACGTTGATTGTCATACCGGTGCTCAGATCATCGACCATCATATCTCTGACCGTTTTGATCATTTGCTAGATTGTTTTGCTCGTTATGTTGTGCCACTGCATTAGTTTGGTAGACCGCCTGATAGTTTTGTCGGTTCTTCAGGTTCAACTGACAGTCGGCCGTGTTATGAATTTTGGTCTCACAAATGGCACACTAGGAATCCTTTCCATTCTTCATGTTGAACAGACAATCTTTCATCGAGTGATCTCTGTGCTCCTGGAAAATGTCACAAAATGACTTGGTCTGTATGAATCGAACGTCCTGTCGGTTGTATTCCTGTCGAAAGTTATCTTTGGAATGGCCAGCCTTCGAGCATTTGGTGCACCAGATCTCCTGATTCTTGAGGCTTAACTCTTTTAGATACTTTTGTACGTTCTCGAGCTGTTTTTCCAATCTGTGGTCCATGGGGTAAGCGGGTATGTCCTCGTCCATCTCCACCTGAAGAGCTTTTGTTAGTGCATCTTCGTAAGGTTTGAACGTTTCCAGACTGATGTGTCGATGCACTTTCTGAGATAGTCCTACAAAAAAACACTGGATTAGTAATTGTTCATCTATAACATAGTCCAGTTGGCTTAGAAGGTCTTTCCAACGCTTATCGTAGTCGCAGACAGTTTCCCCTAGATTTTGTGATGTATTTTTTAGTTTTTTTGCAGCCAGGTTTTTAGCGTCTGGAGTTTTGAAAAATGACAAGAATTGCGCCTTAATATCGGATTTTGTTGCTCTAGGTTGTCTTTCCGAAAAGGTCATGTACCATGTCAATTCCCTTTTCCTCAAGGCACCGACGAACTGTGCCATTTGTCTATCTTCGTCTATAACTTGGTTGGCCTCCCAAGTTGACTCGCAGACGAACCAATGTCATATGGGGTCCTCATCCCCCTCGTATAGAGGAATGTGAGCCGATCCGTGACCCATATTTGAATCACTGTCACTGCTCTCAGGAGGTGGCGGTAGTGGAGGTGGAGGTGGCGGTGAGGGTGGTGGGGTTATTTTTTTATTCGGCTCTACGGGACTATGGTCGAAGGAACTTTCATTTCCATTGGTTGTCGATTCTTCATCGACTTGCAGTCAGTTGATGTTGACTTCTGCTATCGATGGTCCACTGCAACTATTTTTCCATAGTTCAAAATGTTGTGTGTCTTCTAAAGTTGTATTTGGTGGGGGGGGTGCTCCTTCATGTGTCAGTAAGAGTAAAATTCGGTTGGAGGGTGCCGCTTGAAAGGTCACCCAATTTCCTTCCTGTGGTTGACGTATAATGAGGTGTCGTCCAGTGTATGTTTCATCGTCTAGTTAAATCCATATACTAAAATCACCAGCTCGTAGTCAGAGGTCCTCTTTGACAATAGTCTGTATCCGAGTACACGGATTCAATGGAGAGAGGGTTTTTCCTTTACCCATTTAGGGTTTTACACATCAACTGTCCCAAAGCATAACTAAATCTTATCTTTAGTAAGATATACAGGTTTTATACCATTCTTTTTATAGATGTAAAAAGGGCATATTCTTTATAGATTATAACCACTAATAGAATGCCAAACATAAAAATTTTAAGGCCTAGTTTCTAAGTTGATTAATCCTTGTTGAAAGAATAAGAGGATTCATCCTTGTTATAATTATTATAAATTATGGTAAGGCTATTATGCAAACACAAACAAAAGTGTTACAAAACATAGAACGCGCCACAATGAAATTATTGTTTACCCTCAAACTATGCTTTACTAACTCTTAATACATTCCTCCTTTACAAGTTTAAGTTCAAAGTCATGTATTGGTAAAGATTCATGTTATGATACATCTTAGACATCGTTCTAAGGTTTTCGTGGTTGAACTTTACAATGTGTAGGTGGGTTGACAATTGGTGCAATGAACCTTGTAGAACTTTCCATCGCATGATTTGAATTTACAAATCATTGGGATGCTTGCTCACTATAAACTATAGTGTTCCTACCCACTGCATGTCAATTATTTAAATGTCAACGTGGCTTTATCGTAGCCAAGTGATGGAGGTTTAAAAGGTAGTCTTGAACCCTAGTTTGACATTATCCTGTTGCCTTCGGGCCTCCTGCCGCACTGATACGAAGCTCTCATCTGTTCTGTTACTTGCACCTTGCTGCTGGTAGTCTTCCTGCTTGTTATTTTCTTCGTGGGCTTGTCCAAATGCACTATAAAGAAGTGTTGTTCCAAAAGTTTGTTTGATTGAGCGTATGTCAGTGATTTTTCTTCAGGGTTCCACCAGTTTTACATGCTCATTCCCGAACTCTTTAACTGTAAAGAGTCCCTGCTTCTTTGGCTTGGCATAAGAGTCATGACCCTTCGATTCTAGGCTGCTGGACAAAGGGTTTCATCGTCGTGTAATGTTTTTAACAGAGTATGAAGTGACGACCCGAGCCTAAATAGCTACTGCACTTCCTGTTCTCATTCTCAGTCGTGGTTGGCTGCTTGCTGGGTGGTAACACCATCTTCCTTCATGCAGCAATGAAGGGTTTTCTTCTCCTCGCGCTGGTGGTTTCCCTTCTGGTTGTGGGTGGTCATGCTTCCGTAAGGTTCTAGGTAAGAAATAATATCAACCCTTCTATTAAACTTCGCAGTTTTTAATTTAACATATCATTCTTAATTTGTTTACTGGTTTAACACTATCGTGCTTCTCGTTTGCAGGTGATGGCTTGTCTCCATCTGTGAGGCTGGTGCGAGACTGTGGCTACTTGCTAAAATAACGGTAAGCCCTGGTTATCCATGGCATATCCTCCTTGTTGGATATCTTATGGGACAGTCGTGGGTTGGTCTTCGTGGTCTGAACCCTTGCGTTTTTTCTGGTTTTAAAAAGATTGACCCATTCGCTATTATTAATAGGTTTAACCCTTCGTTTAGTATGGGACCTCCGGCTGAGGCCGAGACTTTAATTTCTGGTTTATTTTGATTACTGTGTAAATATCTATGTAAAAGATGTACAAGCTATAAAAGATTTACTTTGTGGATTTTTGTTTAAGGCCATGAGGCATAAAGGA
>LPNX010867215.1:19309-31320 GCA_001517045.1 Pseudotsuga menziesii
TACTGCATATGTTGACATCTTAAAAAGTATAGGTTGGCAGTTGTAGATTTTGTTTATGCTTAGCTAGATAGAATAGAATGAATGAATAACATACATTACTAACCCTAAGTAGATTCTGATACCAACTAGATTATCTGTAGAAGTAAATCAAGATTCTAGCTATTCTTTCTTTCAATTTAATTATTACACATGCAGTAGTTAAAATTGAAAAGAAGTAGACTGTAAGTTGTAAAGTATTTTTATTTAGCTTAACCCTATTCTAGTTTAACCAATATACCCTTTTCTTGAATTCAAATAAGCCATAATATTATTGATGGTAAATGCTGTATCAAAAATTGTTTTATCTACCCACACATACTACTATCAGTAAATAATATAGCTTCTTGCTCTGCTTCTAATAGACTGACAGTTTCAGTCCAAGTTTAATACTACTTCTGATATAAAAGATATTTCTTCTGATAACAAAATATTCTATAATTCCACTAATATTTTATTCTACATTTTCATCATACTATCTTTATTTATAATTTCACCAACTGTGCTGGAGTACGGTCTGGATCACTCCAGATGAGGAAAAACACAGGTAGGGTTTTATCTTTCATCAAAATGATTTTATTACTAAACAAACTAAGAACAACTTCATTACTAACCATCTAAATATTTACATCAAAAGACATAATGCATCATTCCATCATACAAAGATAATAACACAAAAAATAAATAATAACGAGACCTGTTCTAAGAGCTTGGACGACAACAGCAATGGGAGGCTGTTCCTCCCTACCAATTCCTGGAGAGCGCTCAAACAACGACTCCTCAGGACCCCCAGAGTGGTCTCCCTGGATGGAACTAGGTGCAACAATAATCAAGGACCAGTCTTCAGACTCAATACCAATCCTGAACATATCAGTAAATTCTCTCAGCTAACAAGCTGTATCAGACCAAGTTACTGCAGATTATCTCTCAAAACACCTTCCTTACAGTTTTCCCTTTTCCCCAATGAGTTCCTTGAAGTGCATTCCTCCTGAATGATTCTTCTCCTGGAAAATATCTGAGCAACCTCAGCTCTGTTCATTGGGTACTTTTAAAAGATTTCCTAGGTCTTTTTGGGTTAGTTGTCATTTATTGAGCCACCTGCTCTGATCCCACTTTCTTGGGGTATCATGACCCCAAATGTAGGGAAGTTGCCAACTGCAATGTAGGAAGTGTTTGAGGATGCTGCCACTTGTCTTTTTCGCTCCACCTAGTTCCTTCCACCAGTTTGATTAGTAACACTTTTATTAACAGCTCTCCCATGCTGTTGTCTCCACTTTTTATTTATTAATAATAAATTATTCAGAATTACATTCCACTTATTTTGACTCTGCTGAGTCATCAGTTCCTACTTAGCATTAAATTTAACATAATGTATTAGGAAATCTAATTAAAACAATTAACATTATTTTACAAAATTGGGGTATGTGACACTACTCTATCTTGACATATGACCCGCTACCCTCCCATAGCCTACCCGGCGCTTTTTAGAAAGCCTGGATAGTTTGGTTTATTTGCTTAGGAAGTATTCCCACTCCCTTTCTGTAATCAAATTTTCCCACTTCCTTTGCTTCTCCGCCCAATTAGAGTTTGATGGTAGTTCGTGAAGTGATGGACGAGGTTCGACAATGTTTCCTACTCCCTTCTCAGTCAGGAATTTGAACAGCAGGGTTGGTAAGAAACACAGAAATTGTTTGGTGAGTTCTGTGTAAAATTTCTCCTTGACTGTTTTCATTGAAGTTCTATCTTCAACTGCTTGCTCCTCATAGAAGTCGTCGACAATTTTCTCAAACCACTCTGACAAGTTTGTTCTACGTCCTCGGATCACTTTTTCCAGCAACTGTTGTTCTTTAGTCGCTTCCAGCTTTCTCATCTAGGAGTTTCTTCAAAAGTTGGGGCACTGATTCGACAAACTTTTCATGCGTCTCTGTGAAAAATATTTCTTTTTCTTGTGCGATTGTTAATCTATTCCTTCGCACGTAATTCTGCAAATAGTTTGCAACTTTACATTCCTACCAGTCCTTAATTTCCTTCTCTGGTATCATCTATTTGCATACATTTCAGTCATGTACTACCGGCAACGAAACCAATGTTGTAATCTCACAGATCACATAAGGTTACCAATAATACACACTAAAACATATATATATATATATATATATATATATATATATATATATATAACAGAGACAAGAGATAAGAACAGATAGGTGAATAAAAAGATTATATTATACGAATGAGTCCATATAACATAGAGAACTAAACTGAGTTCTCGTCTAGCTCAACAGCCTCATATATATGATTACAGAACGGTTACAAAATAACTACCTGTCGGTTCGGTGAACCGACACGACCTTAGGTGGCTGACCTAGTCTCTAGTTTTAGTCGGCCGACTGACTTAGTCGGCTGTTCGACTAAGTTGACTCATCGACTTAGTCGGCTATCCTTCAAGTCGACTTATCGACTTGCTCCTTCTACAACCAGCATGAAAAAGGGCTGGCTTTGTAGAACTTCTTGTGACAAGAAGAATCATGAGATAGCACCCATAATGATGATTGCCAGTGATGATTGAGATCGAGTGATGATCAAGATCTAGTGATGATGATCCAACAGTGATGATCCAGATCGAGTGATTATCTAGATCCAGTGATGATCCAGATCCAGTGATGATGACCAGTGATGATCTAGATCCAATGATGATCCAGATCCAGTGATGATGTCCCATGATGATCCAGATCGAGAGCTGATCCAGATTCGAAGATTGACAATGACTTTAAGAGTCAGAATACTTGAGATGCAGATGACAAGATGATCCAGTTGATGCAAAGAAGAAGACCAGTGCTGAAAATTGTGTTGAAAGAATACCTTCCTAGTTAAGAGGGAGTGTTGATGTATTTGTAACTTTCGAATGTATTCATCTATGTATGTTATGTATTGTAACCCGATGTTTATTCCGAGATGTATCTATAATGTAAATGAGTCATATTTTCATGCCCCGATGTTTCGATTAGGAGGATCAATTATGTAAACAAGTCATGTCAAGTCATAGTGGGTAACCCTCTGATTGTCTAAGGGTTAAATTCCCCGTAGTTTCGGGGCACTAGGGTTATTAGACTCACCTAGTTTAGGTCGGCCCTGGTAGGGTTTTAGTCATGTTGGGATTAGTATAAATAGAGAACTGGAGTCTCTATTTAACACACAACTCATCCACACTTAAGTGTAGTGCATAGTTGAAAAAGGAGAAGACACTGGGGCTAGACAAGAATAAGATTACTGTTGTTGGGAGATCACTTACTGTTTTGGGGCTTTCACTATTTTGGTGCTGATTATATCTCTGAGGAAGTTGCAGGGTTTTGTCCTTTATGGTTTCATCGAGGAAAAACACTGTGTTCATTGTCTCTTGTGTTTGATTGCTGTACTTGTTATTCTCTCAGTTAAAGATCCTAATAATGCTAGCTTAATGTTGAAAAACTAACAGGATGAAGCTACTACACACAAAGAATATGGTGAAGGGATTACCATTTATCGACAGACCAAAGAGGGTTTGTGAAGATTGCGTTTTTGGCAAGCAGCACAAAGAGACTTTTCCAGTCAGAAATTCCTATAGAACACGCACACCACTTGAAATTGTGCACTCTGATATTTGTGGTCCAATGCAGACATCATCCATTGGTGGCTGTAAGTATTTTCTAACCTTTATTGATGACTACTCAAGAAAAAGATGGGTATATTTTTTGAAACATAAATCTGATGCATTTGGTTATTTTCAACAATTTAAGTCACTCGTGGAGAACCAGAGTGGACATTGCATCAAGATCTTAAGGACCGACAGAGGAGGTGAATATGTTTCAAATGAATTTATGAATTTTTGCAAGACCCATGGCATATAAAAACAATTCACTGCATGGTATACACCTCAACAGAACGGTATTGCCAAAAGAAAGAACAGAACCATCATGGAGATGGCACGCAGCATGTTGGCAGCCAAGCATTTGCCAAATGAGTATTGGGGTGAAGCAGTCACAACTTCCGTTTACATTTTGAACCCATGTCCAACAAAGAGTGTGAAGAACAAAGTTCCCCAAGAAGAATGGACAGGTATGAGTCATAGTGTTTCCCATTTAAAAAATTTTGGTTGTGTTGCATATGTTCATGTTCAAGATGAGCTGAGAAGGAAGCTAGACAAGAAGGGACAGAAATGTATTTTTGTCGGCTATTCAGAATACACAAAAGCATACAAGTTGTATGACCCTGTCACAAGGAAAGTGATAACCAGTCAAGATGTTCAATTTGTCGAGAACGAATCATGGGATGGAACTGTCGACATAAATGTCAAGATTGTGTCGAACGTCGACAATGATGATATGGAAGAGGAAGTGGTTCAAATACCACATGTAAGTCAAACGATCAAAGCACTGTCAACTCCTATGACACCAAGACATGGTTCAACACAAGGACGATTGACACAAGTAGCATCTCAAGCTACACCGACAAGCACACCAAGAGGACAATAGACTCCACCAAGAATTTTGTTGAGGTTGACATCGACAGAACCGGTGAAGACAAGAAGTCTGCGAGAGATATATGAAGCTGGTACACCTAATTAATTCGCTCTCTTTGTATTATTTTCTTCTATATATGATCCACTAACATTTGAAGAAGCTGTTGAAGAAGAAGTATGGGCACAAGCCATTGATGAAGAAATAGAATGCATTGAGAAAACTGGACATGGGAACTGGTTGATGTACCAAAAGACAAAGATGTAATCAATGTCAAATGGATTTACAAGACAAAGTAAGATGTTGATGGGAATTTGCAAAAGCACAAGGCAAGAATGGTAGAAAGAGGGTTTACACAGCAACCCGACATCGACTTCAATGAAACGTTTGCACCTGTTGCACACATGGATAAAGTCAGAATAGTTTTGGCCATTGCTGCACAAAACAAATGGGAAGTTCATCAAATGGATGTCAAGTCGGCATTCTTAAGTGGCTATCTAGAAGAGGAAGTATATATGGAACAACCACAAGGGTATGAAGTTCTAGGTCAAGAACATAAAGTATATAGGCTGAAAAAGGAATTATATGGTTTGAAGCAAGCTCCTAGAGCTTGGTACAGTTGGATTGATTCCTATCTCATTGAAAATGGATTTCACAAAAGTGAAAGTGAACCGACTTTGTACACCAAAGTCGATGATCAAGCTAAGATGTTAATTGTCTGCCTATATGTATATGATTTAATATTTACTGGTGATTATGGCATAGCAGATTTTAAATAGTCATGGAAAGCGAATTTGAAATGACTGATTTGGGGCTTATGAAGTTTTTTCTGGGCATTGAAGTTCAGGAGTCTGAAAGTGGTATTTTTATATCACAGTCTAAGTATGCAAGTGAAGTTTAAAAAAGGTTTAACATGTCTAACTGCAAGACAACCCCAACACCAGTGATGAGTAAGGATGATGAAGGATCCACTATAGATCCTATGCTGTTCAAAAGGCTTGTTGGCAGCCTTATGTATTTGACAGCAACAAGACCAGACATTATGTATGGAGTAAGTCTGATTTCAAGGTTCATGGAGTCACCAAAAGACTCACATTGGAAAGCAGGTAAAAGAATTCTGAGGTATGTAAGTGGCACAAAAGACCTTGGTATTATGTATTCAACCTCAGAAAATTTTAAACTCATTGGTGACACTGAAAGTGACAATGGAGGCATCATAGATGACAGGGAAATCACATCTAGGTACACATTTCATTTTGGTATAGGTGTTGTTTCATGGGCTTCAAAGAAACAACCCATAGTAACTCTATCTTCAGCTGAAGCAGAGTATGTTGCATCAACAAGTGTTGCATGTCAAGCTGTCTGGATGAGAAGAGTCTTAAAAGACTTGTCATAAAACCATCAAGAACCGACAACAATATTTTGCGACAACAATTCAGCCATAGCATTATCAAAGAATCATGTGTTTCACGAGAGAACCAAGCACATCGACACAAGGTTTCATTTTATAAGAGAGTTGGTGAACGACAAGGAAATTTGTTTGGAATTTTACAGGTCTGAAGACCAACTTGCCGACATCTTTACGAAACCATTGGCAAATGACACATTTCAGTATCTGCGTAGTTATCTTGGAATGACAAGTTCTCCACAATGAACTCTGTCATAAACAGAGCATGTCTGAGCTCTGAAACATTTTGTAAATTTTGTTTTAAAAATCCCCATCTGCTTATAATTAAGGGGGAGTGTTGGAAAATGTAATTACTTGCAGATTTGTACCTGACTCTCAGGCGACTCTATCAGAGTCTATATTAGTCAAGATCTTGTCTGTCATTTTGATAGGAGGGAAGATTCCACGATTAGGCAATGTAAACTAGTCGGATTTATTTCTGAAGGTAGATAGTTATTATAGTCTTTAATGGTGAGTCAATTGACCCATGTAGAAGCAATCTTCAGGTTGCCTATAAATAGAAGAAACAAATTGTAAATTAGGTTACAGAGACTCAAGAGAGATTACAGACAATAGACACTGGAGGAAATCAGGGTGAAAGAAGAGAAGTCAAAGCTCAAGCTTCTATGTATGTGATTCAGTCGAAGAGTTGAAGCTCTGTAAAAGGACAAGTTTAGACAGACAAGTCTGGACTGAGAAGTTTGTAATACTTTGTTATTTCCGCATAGTTAAATATATGAAATAGTTTATGGTTGAATGCATGATTATTTGGCTGCACATATTTCCAAATTTACTTCTGTAAATGTCTTTTACAATTAATGTTAAGTGAAATATCAAAGAACCCATAAATTTCTCACCGCGTGAAAGTTCCAGGTTTTATGGCACATTGGTTGACTCAAGTTTTCCTACATATTTGGGCATATGTTTTTACAATTTATTTGGATTTGTTAATGTGACCATTTTTACTCTATCTTACTCACAGGTGAAAAGCATTTGTAATTTCTTAAGTCTTTAGACTAAGAAACACACTTTATAGATTTCGACGAAAGTGAACCGACAAGGTCGGTTGTGTGAGCTGATTTAAGAGGTCGATTGAGTTAGCTAACTGAGGTCACCAACTTGAGTGGTCGAAGAGGTCAACCGACTTGAGAATTCGAAGGGGTCAGTCGACTTGAGTGGTCGGAGAGGTGAGCTGACTTGAGAAGTCGAAGAAGTCAGCCGACTTAGAAGTGACAAGTGGTCGAGGTAAAATCAATCGGTAGAACCGACAAGTAAGTAGAAGTAAATTTAGTTGAGTGGAAAGACCGACTAAAATTTATAAACTTGTCTAGTCGGGAGATAGACAAGTTTCACTCGACAAGTGAAAAAGAAAAAGTGGTCGGCATGAAAAATGAAAATTAAATTTTAATATCGACTGAGCCGTGAACTCAAGTTTAGTTGGCTTGATTTTGGCTAACAAATTATATTCTCCATTGCCTTTTGTGTCGATCTTCATGGACGAAACTAGTTTTTCCAACACCGCAACGGGTATACTTGTGAAATGACAAGTCAATAGAAGCTTACGGGGAAGAGCAATGTCCTATATTATGAGCAATGCTCATTGCTAATCTATTATGCCGTCATTTGCTTGTGAGAGTAAAGTTAAAGAAAATGATTATCTCTCAAGGTTTGATGCACATCTGTTCTCTATGTTCGACCATTTATATCCAGATTTAATATAGTCGGCATCCGTCAAGGGAGCGGAGGTTGGTAGCGTAGAATGGTTGCAGTTTAAAATTGGATTATTATTAATAAATTTGATATTTTATATATTTTTAAAGTTAAAAATATATTTTTAATTTGATATTTTTGCAGTTAAAAAGATATATATTTTTATTTATTTTAAAGTTAAAAAATTTATGTTTTTTTGAAAATTATATATTTTATAATACTTAAATTTTTTATATTATTAATTTTATTAATGGAAGAAGTTGGCATAGTATTTGAAGAATTGGAAAATATATATTGTAAAATTTTAATTAAAAAAGTTCTTGATAATAGAATTTTTTTTAAAGTTTTGATGTTGTATATATCTTTAATAATTAAAGTTGTTATAATTTTTAAGAATTGAAAAAAAATATACTACCAAATTCGAAATAGTTTTTTAAAGAAATAATAGTGATAATAGACATTTACATTGTATAATGCAATAATATTAAGTAGATTACTAATATTAATATATCACTAAATTTATTTATTTTTATATGGACTATACTTATTATTTTATATACAAAATTTATTTAAATGTAATATTAAATCTATATTAAATTTCTATTATTTACCTATTTGTGATAGTCATTTTTGTCATAAAAATATTTACAACCAAAATTTATAGCACACTTTTTTCAACCCTAAAACTCATAAATGTAATTACACTTTAGTTTTTCATATTTATAATTGATAAAAAGATTATCATATATTTTAGTTTTCCATATTTGTTGTTGATAAAAGAGATTTTCATAGATTGTAATTAATGACATCACTTTGAAATCTTAAATATAAGTCCCTCGTGTATTAATATGGCTTATTTTCATTGATATTTCCATCTTGTATATTTATAGGGAGTTGAATGTTGTAACAATTACTTTGTCTAAAGAATGGATAAGACTTCACCCGAAGAACTTGAAAAATTAGTGGTCCCTTTCTTTCTTTTTCTTGGTTTTAGTATATAACAAATTCTTGTAACATTTCTCCAATTAAAAAGATATGGAAATCTTGCATTGTTTTATTCATCACCAAATTTAAATTTATAAAAGCATTTACCTATCCACAATTTCCAATAATCCATCAATCCTTGCTAATGCAAGATTTATGCTCTTTGCTTCTTTTTGAAAAACCTCTTTCCTATGATACATATATGAGTAGCCTACACCTAACTTCTTAAATTCTCGCCATTATACAAACACATTGATAATAAATAAAATATTGAAGACAACTACTCACCTTCAAATCATAAACATAAAGCAAATACAAATCATTAGTTTACAATGTTTTTTCATAAAAACATTATTCTTTTACATACATAAATATAATTTTAAACCCATTTTCAAAATAAAATTTTATTTCATAAAACATTATTCTTTTCCATACATAAATACAATTTTAACCCATATATAAATACAATTTTAACCTAGTTTCAAAATAAATTTTTGTTGAAAAAATACTAAAAAAAAGGTGACAATGAAAGCAATGTTTTATCATTTATTCGATCTTTCTTTGTACTTACTAATTCTATTCCTATATAAACCCAATTTAATAAAGTCAACAATATGCAAATATTTTATATGCATGGACTAGTGCATCTTATGACCAAGTGATATTCACCACTAAAAGCCCATAGAATGAATTATTAATATTAGTTGACTTTTTTAATGATATGATGTTTGAATATTACATGATAGTAAGTTTATTTGATTTTTTTGGATATATTTTAGTTTTCTCAATACTAAATTAATAATTTGGGGTTTCTTTATAATATAATAACAATAATAATGATGGTTAAATTTTAGATGGATTTGAATTCATGATCATTTACAACTTTTCATTCAAATTACTCATTACCAATTGATCATTTACAACTTTTCATTCAAATTACTCATGATCATTTACAATTTTATGATTTTTTTTGTATTAGTCAAAACTAGAAATTGTCTCTGGTCAAATTGTTTGCGAATGTTCAACGAGAGAAAGTAAATATCTACACGATTAATCAACGTAGGTTTGAACAGAGACCAGACAGATACTTAGATAAACCGAAGAATGCGTTACAAATATAATGTACATCGTGAGTGGGTGTCACCATGAAGAACATGAGTTTCTCTTGAACATGTTTTTGATTTCCGATCATTATCTTTGAAATTAACGTATAGTTTTATACTTTCTTTAGATTACAGTCTGTTCTAGATTATAACATACACTTTTTTCTGATAAAATTCTGTGCAACTCTTCAACGAGACAATAGCGAATATCCACACGGTTAACATGTGTCATTGGTTCTACGAAAGTACAATCATTTGAACAGAGAGACCAAACGGATAGTTACATAAAATAAAAATGAAGTACAAAAACGATTTGTTTACGCGTGACCGATATTGACCAATACAATCTATATATCATTAGTGTGTTCCATCCCAAGATTCATTCTCAACAAATTTTTGTTGATGATTACTTTTCTTGCTACTGCACGATCATACAATTTATATGCTTTTGGGCAACATAGTTACATTTTTGTATTTTTTGGTTTAATTTTTTTCTTATTTGGAACATGATTATACTTACATAACTTAAAACTTTTAAATAAGAAAGATTGTGATTCATACATGTCCATGCTTCTTGAGGGACTTTGTTCTTCACCATTTCTAGGACATCCGTTCATAATATATATAACACTTGTGACTGCATCAACCCAATATTCATTTGACAAATGTTGGGCACCATCTCCATAATGATTGTGTTCTTTCTCTCTTCAATACCATTTTGCTCACGTGTATACCGCGTAGTGAATTTCTTGTGTATGTCATGGGCCTTGCAAATATTTAGGAAGTCATTCTAGACATATTTACTCTCTTTGTTCATCCTTAAGATTTTGATGTTGTATCCACTTTGGTTCTCCACTAGTGCCTTGAACTACTAAAAATATCTAAATTCATCATATTTATGTTTTAGAAAATATACCCAAGTTTTTCTTGTGAGATCATCAATAAATGTAAGAAAATAATTGAAGCCTCCCATGGATGGTGTCTGCTCTGTATCTTTCATTGGCATAGATTCAAAATTTCTTCTAAGAATCTGCAATTTAGAAGTCTTTACCTTGTCCAAGCCTTGATAGGGGGTTTCCAATGTATCACATGACTCCTTAGCTATCTTTGTTGTTGGAGTATGCTTTCATGCATGGCTTGGTGTATGTAGAGCATAGTGTTTCCATCGTTCTTCCTCTTTTCCCGATTATTATATGTCGCCTCATCTGCTGATTATGTATAACCATTTTGGTGTTAGATTTTCAACATTTAAGCTAGCATTATGTTAGGATCTTTTCATTGAGAGAATAACAAGCACAACAATAACATAAGCACATCACATGAGACAAGAGACACAAAGAGTTTTGATAGGGGAAACCATAAATGGAGAAAACCCCTCAACTTCCTCTAAGATACTATCACCACAAGATGTGAAACCCAAAACAGTAAGATGACCTCCCAACACAACAGCAGCCTTCTGTCTTCTGTCAAGACAAAATATTTCCTTCTCCAAAGGTGCGCCATACTTGAGAGAGCAAGTGATGTAATTCACAAGTGATAAATAGAGAGACTCTCACTCTCTATTTATATTCATCTGTTCACTTGAATTACATTTTCACACGTAGGCTTGACCTAATATTACTTACCCGAGCCTACACCTTAATTAGTGTATAATAACTCAAGTGCCCCAAAACTGTGGGGACTTACCTAATGACTTGACATGACTTGTTTACATTATTAATCCTCTCGATCGGAACATCGGGGCATGACCACATGACTCAAATACATAATGGAAACATCCCAGAATAAACATCGGGTTACAATACATAAGATACATATATAAGAATACATTCCGAAGTTACATATACATCAACACTCCCTCTTAACTAGGAAGGTATTCTTTCGACACGATTTTCAGGACTGGTCTTCTTCTCTGTATCAACTGGATCATCTTCGTCTTCAAGTCATCTTCATCTTCAAGTCATCTGGATCTGGATCATCTCTCGATCTGGATCATCATAGGACATCATCACAGGATCTAGATCATTACTCGATCTGGATCATCATCACTAGATCTAGATCATCACTCGATCTGGATCATCATCACTGGACTGGATCTGGATCATCACTCGATCTAGATCTAGATCTGGATCATCTCTCGATCTGGATCATCACTGCTGGATTTGGATCATCACTCGATCTGGATCTCTCGAAGTCATCATAACTGGATCTGGATCATAGCTCGATCTGGATCTC
>LPNX010867215.1:31409-57029 GCA_001517045.1 Pseudotsuga menziesii
GAACTATCTCGTCATAGGAAGTTCTACAGAGCCAACCCTTTTTCATGCTGGTTGTAGGCCTAGCCCACAGGTAGGTCTTCGCCCAGCACTTACATTTGACCTGCTCGTCAGAAAGGCACGCCCAACACTCACATCTGATCATGTAGTAAACTACAATCACATCAAAAAGGCCCAGCACTCACATTCACCAACATGGTAGGCACATCAACTACCATCTGTGAAATGACTCTGCAGTTATATCTGACCTACTCGTCAGAAAGGCACATCCATCCAAACAGGAACATTTCCTATCACAGTGATGGAAGACTCCCATCCAGACAAGAACAAATCCTATCACAGTGATGAGAGATTTCAGCACTTACATCTGACCTACTCGTCAGAAAGGCACATCCATCCAGACAAGAACACATCCTATCACAGTGATGGAAGACTCCCATCCAGACAAGAACACATCCTATCATAGTGATGAGAGATTTCAGCACTTACATCTGACCTACTCGTTAGAAGGGCATGCACTCACATCTGACCTAGTAGGATCTGAATCCTACACCCTCGTCAGAATGGCCCCCAGTCCCAGACTGAGCTACCTAGTAACTAACCAGGCGCCTCCACTCTCCCGGAGAGTGGCAGTTGCCCTTACATCTGTCCTACTCGACAGAATGGCCAGCACTCACATCTGTCATGGGAGGAACTTAATCCTTTAGCCATGACCAGAATGGCTCAGCCTTTACATCTGAACTACTCGTCAGAATGGCTCTCTCAGTCCCAGACTGAGTCTTCCTGGTAACTGACCAAGTGCCTCCATTCCTAGAATGGCAGTCAGCACTCATATCTGACATGGAAGGAACCACATCCTCTCACCATGACAGAATGGCTCATCCCTTATATCTGACCTGCTCGTCATAATGGCTTTAGATCTCTAGCACTCATATCTGACATGGAAGGAACTAAATCCTCTCACCATGACAAAATGGCTCAGCCCTTATATCTGACCTACTCGTCAGAATGGCTTTAGGACTCATCACTTTCCCTAGGAGGAAGCCTCTATCTGGAGAACACCAAGTCTCTCTCTGAAGTACTCAAACTTCATCCTAGCCAATGGCTTCATCAATACATCAACTATCTGTTCCTCCGTCGCAACATACAGGAGCTTCACTGCTCCTCTCTGCACCATATCCCTGATATAGTGATACTTGATCTCGATATGCTTCGACTTGTCATGGAACACTGGATTCTCTAACAACTTCACGCAACTATGGTTGTCACAATGTATACAAGTAGCATCCAACTGGAGATCAAATATATCAGACAGTATCTTCCGCAGCCATACTGCCTCACAACTAGCTGAACAAGCTGCGACATACTCTGCTTCAGCTGTACTCAGTGCCACACAGGATTGCTTCCTGCTAAACCAAGAGATCATACCTGATCCCATACTGAAGCAACATCCTGAAGTACTCTTCCGGTCGATGGCACTACCTGCCCAATGAGAATCAACATAACCCTCCAGGTTAATCTTCTGATTCGCATCATACTTGAGCCCATAATCAACTATACCCCTGCATGCTTTGCAACCATCAGGTGAACCTGTCTCAATGTGTTCTCAACAAAGCAAATATCTGGTCTCAGGTACATCAAGGACCCAATCATCTGACAATACATCATAGCATCAACCATTTCTAATGAAGCATCACGCAATAGCTTCATGTTCGGTGCCATAGGTGTGGTCATGCAGTCCATAATCCCGAACCTCTTCAGGATCTCTACTGCATACTTCCCTTGTCCAAGGAAGATTCCATCTGCACTCTGCCACACCTCCATACCTAGAAAATAGTGCATCGACACATAACAGGAGCATCACTGGTCTTCCGCCTTCAACCTTGAAGCAAAGGTTGGAATCCACTTTACTCTCATTAAAGCCTAGATTCATCAGTAATTTTCCCATCCTGTCGTACCATGTCGAACCTCAAGATATTCTGTAGTCACTCCCTCTGAAGCGAAGCATCATACTCCCTCTGTCTTCTATGCTCTATGCACTGAAAACATTCTGTACTGGAGTGACAAGTAGCTTCCTATGCTACTAATATTCTATGTGACCATCTAGTGTATAGACTTCCTTGACATCATTCTTCTTGAACTGGTCTTCCCTTTCTTCTTGGTGGCTGGAAGGTTCTGCATCAATGATGTCATTGCACTTGTCATATTATTCTTCATTTTGAAATGTCGTCACTTATTCTTTGGAACAAGTTTCGTCCTTCTTTGCTTGCAGGCGATTATGTATGCGATCTTTCGTAGAAGTCAAATACATTTGTATGGTTAGAACATTTCATATGGAATATTCATACTAGCAAATACTTATGCATAAATATATGATCATGCAACTACTTTAGCCAATACAACATTCATCCATATCTCACTGAAACTTTCTAGATGCCTTCCATCTCTACCAGGACAACATTGAGATTGTGCACTAATCCAATATGTCAGCAAAGAGGTTTCATTCTAGATAAGTAGCAATGGAGAATTTGTATAGCACCATGAGCTACTTACCCATCACATGCATATTAGTAGTATACTGTCATTAATACAAACATCCTATCATGCATAATACATCAACTGAATATAAACAAATGCATAACAAAATAATATCATGAAATGACAATTGAATACTTATCTTTATTTGTTTCGAGGGTAGACTCCTTCTTGATCCTTCAGCTTCATCGCCTTCTTCATTCATAATCACATCGTTTCTTATCCAAATAAGAGGTTCTTCAAAAGTTGATTTCTTCATATTCCTCATTGCTTGAGAGATCTTCTTTGGATGATGAGAGCTTGATCTTCAGTTTCTTCCATCTTCCCTTCTCTTCTTATGAATCAAGCTTCTTCTTCTTTTCAGAGTCTACTGAAAGTAATTACTTCCTTCTGGCATATATTCCTTGAATGAATGAATCCTACGATCCTGGGAGTCCATTCAAAATGGCCATCACCACTTCTGCATTCTTCACTTCTTCTTTTACCACTTCAAGTTGTTCTTTGATTTGAGAGACTCTTATGACTGCATGGTATCTTTATTCTGGATCTTCACATCCTTCAACTGGTTTCTTTAGGTCATATTCTGATTTTTGTTCTTCCCTTCAAATAGCTTGAAATTCTGGAACAACTTTGCTTGCCATAGGTAGTGCTCTGTAATGCACATGTGCAAGCCTTCTATGCCAAGGCTCATTTGGATTTACTATGTCATGGATCAAGGCTTGTTCTGGATGGCCCTTCAATTTTCACAAGCCTCCTTCTTGTTCTCCAATCACTACCACATCATCGATAGTCTTTCCTTGAGTCTCGTCATATGTTTGGAAGCCCCACTGTCTATGAGTCAATCATCACTTCCATGAGTAATGTTACCTGTGAGAGCTGATATCAGAACATATTCATCCTCACTTGAAGAATCTTCACTTTCATATCTGGATCTCTTTCTGGATGGTTCATCATCCTCTGCAGCATGAGCATGATGTCTTCTTTGGCCTTGACCAAGTTCTTCTTGTGAAAGGCTTCTAACCTCGTCTCCCTCTAAAACTGGAACCTCTATACTCATGTAGGTGTCTAATCGATTTTCTTCAGAGCAATCAAATACTTCCAGGCTTGGAAGTTGTTAACTTCCCCAAGCTTGTCACCAAGCTGATGTGATATATCATATTGAAATGAGAACCTCAAATGGAAATAGCAAAGGATTAGATCTTACCGATTTGAGGTGTCTGTCATTGTCCCGCAGTTTGCTGATCTAGGGTTTGTCACAGAAACCCTAATTTTCAAAACTTGGAATATTTCAAAACTAAATGGATAGACAGATATATCTCTTCAAATGGATCTGTCCAATGTACTCCTTTTCTGAAAACAGTGGAGGGAAGCTCCCGAAATAGGAAGCCCTAGATTTCCAATTTCTTCTGCATAAATGCCTGTTACTATTTATGAGATATATCCGAAATTACTGCTCCTCTATGTCTGAAATTTCATACTATGGTAACCTCGCATGTCCCTGATCCAACACCACAGGTTTCATCAGAATTTTTTCACCATTTGGGATTTATGATCCTTTTCCCAAGGTGACCTGTTACAGGACTGTTCAGAACAGCTAAGTTGTACGGAATGCCATGTGTCACTGGTTCATCTTCTGAGTCTGATATTTGGACCACTTAAATTAAAGTCCATTCCATTTTTGTAATATCTTCAGAAATTTCATTTGGACCTCTGTAGCCCAATATATTGCAATTCTCCCCAGGTGTCCTGTTTATGGATGATTTCTAGAAGAGACTGGAACCCTAACTTTGAGAGATCTTATCTCCCAGAATATAGCGAATATGAGGCTGATTTTTGGATACGTTTTTCATCAGGATTTTATCTTCAGCCCCTACAATTTTTAGCTTCTGATACTTTTCCAATCTCAGAATATAGCGACTGTACCAAAACTTAGCATTTTTAGTAGTTAGGGTTTCTCCTAGCTCAGGGTCAAACTAGGGTTTGACTTTCCCAGAGTTTCACCCAACCAAATTTCTTGATCCAGGTCTCTAAACTTTGGTTTTTATGAGGAGAACAATCCTATGTAGGTCTCACTCAGAAATTTCTCTTCTGTAGAAATCCCTAATTGCCGCATCGAAACTGAAAATGCTCGAAATCGAATTCCGCTTCGACAGAAAGATGCACCCTTCAATGGAGAGTCATCCTAGCATACTTTTGCTGAAAATATGTGGAGGAAGATCCACAAAATAGGAAGCCCTAGTTCCTGTAGCTGCACAATGTCTTCTTCTCAGGTTAGCTCTGATACCATGTTAGATTTTCAACATTTAAGCTAGCATTATGTTAGGATCTTTTCACTGAGAGAATAACAAGCACAGCAATAACATAAGCACATCACATGAGACAAGAGACACAAATATTTTTTATAGGGGAAACCATAAATGGATAAAACCCCTCAACTTCCTCTAAGATAGTATCACCACAAGATGTGACACCCAAAACAGTAAGATGACCTCCCAACACAACAGCAACCTTCTGTCTTCTGTCAAGCCAAAGTATTTCCTTCTCCAAAGGTGTGCCATACTTGAGAGAGCAAGTGATGTAATCCACAAGTGATAAATAGAGAGACTCTCACTCTCTATTTATATTCATCCGTTCACTTGAATTACATTTTCACACGTAGGCTTGACCTAATATTACTTACCCGAGCCTACACCTTAATTAGTGTATAATAACTCAAGTGCCCCAAAACTGTGGGGACTTACCTAATGACTTGACATGACTTGTTTACATTATTAATCCTCCCGATCGGAACATCGGGGCATGACCACATGACTCAAATACATAATGGAAACATCCCGGAATAAACATCGGGTTACAATACATAAGATACATATATAAGAATACATTCTGAAGTTACATATACATCAACATTTGGATTATCTCTAGACTCATAATTCTTTCTCTAGAAAATTAGAGTTTCTAAGCTTGACATGTGTGTACGAGAAGTGGAAGCCATTTTTTAACTTTTAATTTTCCTTAGAAAATTACTTTTTCATTTCTTTTGCTGCCATAGTCTGGGAGAGAGTTCTCTGCCACATATCTCTACAACAGGACTCAACTTTCACTTTTAGTAGACACACTTTTTACAGACTTCTTTCACTTTTAGTAGACATGAGGCTTGGAAATTCAATTTTCTTGTGCCTATCAATAAAAATTTAATGACTATTTCAAGTTTTTCATGCCTATCATTTGACCATTTAACCAATTTGGTTGAGTGTCAATTTATTTTTAATAATATATATAAATGTGAATAACACATTGATAATTTTTTTTTTATATATATTATATATAAACATGTTTTATATTGTATACAAATATGAGTAAACTATTTATATAGAAATTTATTAATTAAGCAAATTATAAAATTTTAAAGGAAAAAATTTTAGAGGTTCCCCTTGAAAAAATGTGAAGGCTCATAGTGGAAAACTAATAATACAATTAGAAACACAAAATATAAATAAATACAATACACATACACGGAAATAGAGATGTCTAGCATTTATGTGTTCCTGGTATAACTGGAAATTAAGGAGCACCCTAGGAGTTGACCCAACACAATGGCCAATGATTGTTAGCTAAGTTATAGTAGTTAACATAGGTATTAAAAATTTTGACGGGTTATCTGAATTCATAAACGTTAAATAGAAGACGTTTCAAATAGTTTTTTAAGTGTCGATGTTGACGTGTTTATAAAAAACTTCCATGTCAAATAGGTGTAAACATGAATTTTTTTTTGTGGAATGTCAAATTCCAGGCCTGGTAGACATACCTTTTACAAACTTCTATACACACTTTTATCTTGGCATTCACCCACAATATTTCTTAGGCTATTGACTTGTAATATGAAAAACACTTTTCACCAAACGCTAACTTGCCATAAAACTTATACACAATCTTTATTAATATTAAGTAAGACTTATGTCTAGCACTCTGCCCCTACATTCAAACTTCTACACGGTGAAATATTTGTGGATAATGTGTCTTTAAGAGAGTTTTTTTCTTCTCTTTTCTTTTTTACTATGATCATCTCTCTCCACTACTCCATGTACTTTTGCTATCTTCTCAAAGGCAGATTCCCATTTGAAACCAAACACAAGACCCTATCATCAAGAGATTCTCAAAAATGAGAAGATTATACAGTGTAGTTTTAACCCGTGGAGCTTATGCTGTGTGTTTTTAGGCCCCACCACAGCTCTGTTCCCTTCCTCTTTCGTTTTCAACTGGTGCGTTTAGCCTTTCCCGGTGGGACCCTGTCGCCGATGATCACTGTCCACCCAGCAACATCCATGGTTGCATGGCCATGACTTATGAGGAAGTGCATTCCATGTGTGGTGAAGGTGTACTGCATTCCACTTGGATCAACATATAAATCTACGGCCATTGAGTATTGCATCCACTTAGATCGACATAAAAATCAAGGGATTAGATTAAAGAAAACCTGGACCCAACCATCGACTAGTAAGAAAACTGATTCATTTCCCTGTGATATACAGGGAACAAAGCGAATAGAGTGTATGAGTCAAGGCAAAAGTAAGAAGCTAGGGCGGTTTGATTTCCAGTGGTGTAGTCACTCACTGTGCACCATAAAGGACATCAACCTAAATGTGCCATGAGTTACGATCACCAGTTTGAAGCTGGTCATGGAACACTGTTTTCCAGTAGAAAAAAAAATTACCAATGTAAGTTTGTGCTATTATATTCGCTATCAAGTTATCAAATCCAATGTTCGGTATTATGGGTTTTCACCCAAAACCTCATCTTACGGTTTCATAAGCCTGCAGGTTGCAACATCTAAAATCAGATTTGTCGTCAGCAACCAGTTTCCCTAATCACTGCAATTGGGTTTGAGGGTTTTGAAAAATGGCTAGATATTGAGTTCTTTGCATGCTCATTTTTACTGAAACAGAAGGCAGGGGGTTGAGGGCACTCACTCGAGCCCAGTTGGATGAAATATTCAAAGCAGTTGAGTGCACTATTGTTTATGAGCTCTCCAACGAGCATTTTCATTCAAAGTCCATTCTGTTTGTTTACCCATTCAAGATCATTCTCAAGACCTGTGGGACTACCAAACCGCTGCTTTCCATCCTTCTGATATTGAGCAATGAAAATTAGTAGCTTTTTCTCTGTAACAAATGTTAAATACACTCGTGGAACATTCATGTTTCTTGGATTCCATTCATTTCCTCACCGCAACTTTTCCCAGGAAGTTTCATGTCTGGTTAAGTACTTTGGAACTGTTGGATCTGGTGGCATGGCTTGTGTTATGGGAAACTCTAGAGCCTTCTTACAACTGACATATCTACTCTGCTTTTGCTGATTACTTTACATCTGAGGTTGCTCTGACCCAGTTTCTACAGATGTGCGTAACCCAGTTGGATCGCAAGCAGGATTCTCTATTTTACAAGGATTAATATAATTATGGCGCAGAAATGACACTTGAATCCGATATATCCATGACTTTCATTGAGACAAAAATCTCTGATTTTGAATTTGATCAATGATAGTACCCTATGAATTCTATTGAAGGACCGACTTTTTCTATAGTGCATGTAACTCATAAGGATGGGTTCAAATGTGCAAGCTTTGAAGCCATGGGTTATGATCCCAAAATTTTGATTTGGAAGTATTGGTGTTGAGGGTATCAAGATGTTTAGGCCAATTATGTTGGAAAATGTAATTACTTGTAGATCTGTACCTGACTCTTAGCTGACTCTGTCAGAGTTTGTATTAGTTAAGATCTTGTCTGTCAGTCTCACAAGAGGGAATATTCCACGATTAGGCAATGTAAACCAATCGAATTTATTTCTGAAGCTAAGTTGTTAGGTAGATAGTTATTACAGTCTTTAATGGTGAGTCATCGACCCATGTAGAAGCAATCTTCACGTTGCCTATAAATAGAAGAAGCAAATTGTAAATTTGGTTAGAGAGAGTCAAGAGAGATTACAGACAATAGACACTGGAGGAACTCACGGTGAAAAAAGAGAAGTCGAAGCTCAAGCTTCTGTGTGTGTGATTCAGTTGAAGAGATGAAGCTCTGTAAAAGGACAAGTCTGGAATGACAAGTTTAAACCGACAAGTCTAAACCCACAAGTCTGTAATACTTTGTTATTTATGCATAGTTAAATATATGAAATAGGTTATAGTTGAATGCATGATTATTTTGCTGCAAATATTTCCAGATTTACTTTTGTAAATGTCTTTTACAATTACTGTTAACTAAAAGATCAAAGAACCCATAAATTTCTCACCGCGTGAAATTTCCAGGTTTTATGGCACAGTGGTCCACTCAAGTCTTCCTACATATTTGGGCATATGTTTTTACAAGTTATTTGGATTTGTTAATGTGTCCATTTTTACTCTATCTTACTCACAGGTGAAAAGCATTTGTAATTTCTTAAGTCTTTAGACTAAGAAACACACTCTATAGATTTCGACCAAAGTGAACCGATAAGGTCGGTTGTGTGAGCCGACTTGAGAGCTAGGTTGGGTTAGCTGAGGTCCCCGAATTGAGTGGTCGAAGAGGTCAACCGACTTCAGAAGTTGAAGGGATCAATCGAATTGAGTGGTCAGAGAGAGTCACTCGGTAGAAACGACAAGTAAGTCGAAGTAAATTTAGTCCAGTGGAAAGACCGACTAAAATTTATAAATTTGATAGACAAGTTTCACCCGACAAGTGAAAAATAAAAAGTGGTCGGTGTAAAAAGTGAAAATTAAATTTTAATATCGACTGAGCCCTAAACTCAAGTTTAGTTGGCTTGGTTTTGGCTAACTGATACAGCAAGGTTTATATCAGCCCAAGATTTAGGAAATAAATCTTGTCTTAAAAGGTGGAAATTAATTTTCTAAGGAAAGTTAATTAAAAAATTAAAAATGGCTTCCACTTCCGGTTCATTGCAAACTCCAATTTTTACAGGAAAGAATTATCAATATTGGTCTTTAACAATGAAGGATTTATTTAGAGGTCAAGATGTCTGGGAGATAGTCCAGCATGGTTATGCAGAACTAGCAGACATGACACCATATAACAATCTCACACAGGTTGAGAAAGATGTCTTGAGAGAACAGAGGAAGAAAGATGGAAAAGCTCTGTTTTTCATACATCAAGCTATGCATGAGAGCATACTCCCAAGAATAGCAGCAAAAACTAATGTTAAGGAAGCATGGGATACATTGGAGACTCCTTATCAAGGTTTGGATAAGGTAAAGACATCCAAGCTGCAGATTCTGAGAAGAGATTTTGAATCTCTGTCCATGAAAGATTCAGAGAATGTAGACACATTCTACACCAGAGTTGTTGGGTTGATAAACAAACTGAAATATCATGGAGAACCCATAGCAGACCAAAGGGTTGTTGAAAAAATTCTCAGAGGTCTTTCCCCAAGATTTGAAAACTTGGTTGTGACCTTAGAGGAACACACAGACATGACGACATTTACCATTGATGAGTTGCAAGCTTCACTCATCAATCATGAACATAGACTCAGCAGAACACAGACATCATTGGAAGGTGCATTCATAGCACAGTCATCCATAAGCCGTGGTAGAGGCAGGGGGAGAAACAACTTCAGAGGCAGAGGAAGAAGTTCTTCAAGAGGAGGACGAGGTAGAAGTCCTGCAAATGTCGGTGTCGAAGGAGATAACCAGAACCCAAGTCTTCCAAGTGGCCAGAGGTTTGATAAATAAAAAATTCAATGTCATTACTGATAGAAGTTTTGTCATTATGCATATGAATGCAAGAAGAAGCAATATGACAAAGGAAGGCAAAGCCCAAGTCAATTGACCAACACCAACACTTCGACAAGCACAATGTTAATGGCATCGACATCTCCACTTAAATGCGATGTTTTTCAAGAAAGTCCACATGACATATGGTACTTAGATTTAGGATGCAGCAACCACATGACTGGTAATTTAAATTTGTTTTCCAGTCTAGACAATTTAGTTAAAACTGATGTTACACTTGGAAACAATGTCCAAGTTACTGTCTTAGAAAAATGCACTATTGATATTCTAACCAAACAGGGGGAGAGTAAGTATATCCCTGATATATATCATGTCGAAGGTCTGAAACATAATTTGTTAAGCATTGGATAGTTATTACAAAAAGGCTACAGAGTCTACATGGAAGATGAACACTGTGTGATCAAAGATAAGTGTCCAAGCGACCAGCTGATAGCAAAAGTGCCAATGAAAACCAACAGCTTGTTTCCATTGAGGATAGTTCCCGACATAAAAGGGAAAGCAAACTCAGGAGCTGCATTCAAGGTAGAAAGTGCAGAAACAGTCAAGCTCCTCGATAAGAGAGAAAATTACAGCACTAATTTACAAGTGGCATTTCAGACAGAAGTTCAGGATGAATCATGGTTGTGGCATTTCAGATTTGGACATCTAAATTTTGGTGGGTTGTGTTGATGTATTTGTAACTTTGGAATGTATTCATCTATGTATATTATGTTTTGTAACCTGATGTTTAATATAGGATGTATCTATAATTTAATTGAGTCATATTGTCATGCCTCGATGTTCCGATCAGGAAGATCAATTATGTAAACAAGTCATGTCAAGTCATAGTGGGTAACCCTCCGATTGTCTAAGGGTTAAAAGTCCCCGCAATTCCGGGGCACTAGGGTTATTAGACTCTCATAGTAGAGGTCATCCCTGGCAGGGTTTTAGTCATGTCGGGATTAGTATAAATAGAGAACTGGAGTCTCTATTTAACACACAACTCATCCACACTCAAGTGTAGCGCATAGTTGAGGAAGGAGAAGACACTGGGGCTAGATAAGAAGAAGATTACTGTTGTTGGGAGATCACTTGCTGCTTTGGGGATTTTACTGTTTTGGTGCTGATTCTATCTCTGAGGAAGTTGCGGGGTTTTCTCCTTTATGTTTTCCCCGAGGAAAAACACTGTGTTCATTGTCTCTTGTGTTTGATTGCTGTACTTGTTATTCTCTCAGTTAAAGATCCTAATAATGCTAGCTTAATGTTGAAAAACTAACATGGTATCAGAGCTAACCTGAGAAGAAGACATTGTGCAGCTGCGGGAACTAGGGGTTCCTATTTTATGGATCTTCCTCCACATATTTTCAGCAAAAGTAAGGTGGAATAACTCTCGTCCTTAGCATCCATCTTTCTGTCGAAGCAAAATCCAATTATGAGGTTTTTTTAGTTTTGGACCTGACACTACTGCCGAAAATTAGGGATTTTCACAGAAGAGGAATTTTTCAGTGATCCCAGGCCTGGATTGATTTTCTCCCCAAAATATAAGTTAGGGAAAAATTTCAAGGCATTTGGGTGGACAGAACTCCGGAAAAGAAAAACCCTAACTTTCTCCCGAACCAGCTCTGTAGGATTTCAGCTCAAGTTTCAGATCTGACATCGTGAACCTGGTAAGATCTAAAATATTTTGTATTTCCATTTGAGGTTCTCAGATAAGATGTCTCATCATACCAAGCTTGATGAAAAGCTTGAGGGAGTCGATAACTTCCGAGCTTGGAAGTATAGGATCTCCCTGGTCCTGGAAGAGAATGAATTAGACTCCTACATTCATGAGGAGGTTTCAGTTCCAGAGGGAGATGAGGCAAAGGCCTTACATAAAAAGAAGACGGTTATGGAAAAGAGGATCATTGCTGATTCTACCAAGGATCACCTTATCCCACAGGTGTCCTCTCTTAAGACACATAAAGCCATGTTTTATGCCCTAACCAAATTTTTTGAAGGGAAGAACATAAATCAGAAGATGACTCTGAGGAATCAACTGAAGAATGTGAATATTCACAATGCATAGACTATCCAATCCTACTTCACAGGGGTTTCTTAGATCAAGGAACAATTAGAAGCTATTGATGAAGAAGTGGAAAATGCAGAGATTGTGATGACTACTTTGAATGGCCTTCCTAGGCCATGGGATTCTTTCATCCAAGGAATCTGTGCTAGAAATAAGTTAGTCAAGTTCAACAGAATATGGGAAGAATTCTCTCAAGAAGAATCTCGGATAGCAGCCTAAGAAGAGAATATGGGAAGTGAAGATCAAGCCCTCACATTTCACTCCAAGAAGGGAAGAAGAAATCCTCATTACTCCAAAGGTAAGAACTCTCATTCTAATAATAGAAAGGACCTATATAGATTGATATGCTATACATGTGATGAAAAAGGACACTTTGCAAAAGACTTTCCTAAGAGAAAGAACCACTCTCATAAGAAGAAGGGGAACAAAAGAAGACATCATGCTCATGCTACAGAGCATGATGAACCATCCAGGAAGAGATCCAGATATGAAAGTGAAGATTCTTCAAGTGAGGATGAATATGTTTTGATTTTCGCTCTCACAGGTAACATTACTCATGGTAGTGATGATTGGCTCATAGACAATGGGGCTTCCAAAAATATGACTAGATTCAAGGAATCCTTTGTGAGGCTGTCAGAACATGAATCACCTCACAAGGTGAAGCTAGGAGATGACTACCAATATCCAATAAAAGGTAGTGGGTAATCTTCATATAAATTAAACTCTGGTAAGTCTCTAACAATGAAGGAAGTATTGTTTGTACCAGGACTCAAGAAGAACGTTCTCTCTATATCAGCATTGGATGCAAAAGGAACGCGGGTTGCATTCGTATATGTTTAAGTCATTATGTGGCCTAAAGGAAATACTATCGATGATGCGGTAGTAATTGAAGAACAAGAAGGAGGATTGTAGAAATTGAAGGGCCATCCAGAACAAGCAATGGTCCATGATATAGTAGAGCCAAGTGAACTTTGGCATAGAATAATTGCACATGTGCATTACAGAGCACTACCTATTGCAAGCAAAGCTGTTGAAGGTCTTCCAGAAATCCAAGCAAAACATGATCGGGTCTGCAAAGGATGTGTGAAGGGAAAGAACGCAAAGAAGAAATTTCCAAGTAGTGAAAGAAAAGCAAAAGGAATCTTGGAAATCATCCACTCCGATGTATGCAGTTGTATGTCATCAAGCTCACTAAGCGGGTATGCATATTATGTCTCTTTTATTGATGATTTTTCTAGGAAGACATGGGTTTATTTCATGAAGAACAAAGACTAAGTATTCAGCAAATTCAAGGAATTCAAAGCCTTAATCGAGAACCATATTGAAGAGAAGATCAAGACTTTTCGATCAGACAATGGTGGAGAATTCACTTCAAATGAATTCAAGAAGCTATGCAAAGACTGAGGGATTTAGAGGGAGTTGTCCACTCCTTATAATCCACAACAGAATGGGGTTGCAGAAAGGAAGAATATAACTATCATGGAAGCTGCAAGAGAAATGCTTCATGATCAAGATCTTCCTATGCATCTTTGGGCTGAAGCTTCCAGAACAACGGTGTATGTACAAAACCGTACTCCACATAGAGTACTCGAGAACAAGACTCATGAAGAAGTCTTCTCTGGAAAGAGACCAAAAGTCAGCCATCTCAGAATATTTGGCTGTCCTGTGTACATACACATCCCAAAGGAGAAAAGGACAAAATTAGATCCTTAAGGAAAGAATAGTATATTCATGGAATACTCTGAAAGCTCGAAGGCTTATAGAATCTATTTCCTAGGATACAAGAAGATTCATATCAGCAGGGATGTGTCATTTGATGAAGACATAGCTTTCAATAAATCCAGAAAGATACCTGTTGAAGAACCTGAAGAAGCAGAAGCAGAAGCACCCAGAATTCATGATACAACCATGAATGAAGAAGCTCAAGAAGAAGATCGAGAATTTGAAGAACCTCAAAGACATATAGATCCACCTCTGGGGAAGAATCCTCATAAGAGGAAACCTACTTGGGTATGAGAACTTATCCAAGGTGTGGAAATATATGGGGCTCCAGAAGAGAATCATAGAGAAAGAAAGAGGACCAGATCCTACTCTGGGTATGTAGCTTTACTATGTGATTTCATTGATAAAGAACCTTCCAGTTATGAAGAAGCGGCATAATGGAAAGATGCCATGATCGAAGAATATCAATCAATCATGAAGAATGATGTTTGGGATGTTGTCCCAAGACCAGAAGGGAAGTCAGTTGTAACTTCCAAATGGGTCTACAAGATCAAGCATGCTGCAGATGGTAGCATTGAAAAGTATAAAGCAAGATTTGTGGCTCGGGGTTTCTCTTAGAAAGAAGGAATAGACTATGAAGAAACCTTTGCACCTGTAGCCAGATACACTTCCATCATATCAGTACTTGCTCTGGCTGAAGTGATGAAATGGAAGATACACCAGATGGATGTTAAGACTGCTTTCTTGAATGGTGTAGTGGAAAAGGAAGTGTATGTATAACAACCACTCAGTTTTGAGACACATGACAGAGAGTCTCATGTATTCAGATTGAAGAAAGCCCTGTACAGTTTGAAACAGGCACCCAGGACCTGGTATGGCAGAATTGACAGCTTTCTATCCAGTTTGGGCTTTACCAGGAGTAAAGTAGATTCCAACCTTTACTAAAAGGTTGAATATGGCAACCCAGTGATGCTTCTACTATATGTAGATGATCTATTTGTGACAGGTACAGATGGGTTGATTGTTGATACGAAGAGAAATATTGTTGTTGAGTTTGAGATGAAGGACTTGGGTATGATGCATTACTTTCTAGGTATGGAAGTGTGGCAGAGTATGGATGGAATCTTCCTTGGATATGGGAAGTATGCAGTAGAGATCCTGAAGAGTTTTGGGATGATGGACTGCAAGACTATGGCCACACCTATGGCATCAAACCTGAAGCTATTGAGTGATGATTCATCAAAGTCGGTTGATTCTAAGATGTATTATCAGATGATTGGATCATTGATGTACCTGATGAACATGAGACTAGACATTTGCTTTGCTGTGAACACCTTGAGCTAGTTCTTAACAGATCTAAGACATGTTCACTTGATTGCTACAAAGCATATTCTGAGGTACCTGAAGGGTATAATTGATTATGGGCTCAAGTACGATGCAAATCAGAAGATTAACCTGGAGGGTTATGTTGATTCAGATCGGGCATGCAGTGCCATCGATAGAAAGAGCACTTCAGGGTGTTGCTTCAGTATGGGATCAGGTGTGATCTCTTGGCTTAGTAGGAAGCAATCCTGCGTGGCATTGAGTACAGCTGAAGCAAAGTATGTTGTAGCTTGTTTAGCTAGTTGTGAGGCAGTATGGATGTGGAAGATACTGTTTGATTTATTTGATCTCTAGTTGGATGCTACTTGTATACATTGTGACAACCAAAGTTGCGTGAAGTTGTCAGAAAATCCAGTGTTCCATGACAAGTCGAAGCATATCGAGATCAAGTACCACTATATCAGGGATATGGTGTAGAAAGGAGTAGTGAAGCTCCAGTATGTTGCAACAGAGGAACAAATAGCTGATGTATTGAAGAAACCATTGGCTAGAGTGAAGTTAGAGTACTTCAAGGAGAAGCTTGGTGTTCTCCAGATAGAGGTTTCCTGCAAGGGAAAGTGATGAGTCCCATAACCATTCTGACATGGTGAGAGGATTGGTTCTTTCCATGATTAGATGTAAGGGCTGGGCCACTATGTCATCGTGATATGATTGGTTTCTTCCATGACAGATATGAGTTCAAATCCATTCTGATATGATTGTAGGATTGGTTCCTACATGATCAGATATAAGGGCTATTGCCATTCTTGGAATGGAGTTTCTTGGTGAGGTACTAGGAAAACTCAGTTTTTGAATGAGGGTTGTTCTGATATGACCGTGGGATTTGTTCTCACATGATCAGATATGAGTGCATGGCCATTCTGATGTGACTGAGGGATGTGTTCCCACTTGATCAGATGTAAGGGCTGAAGCCATTCTGTCATGGCTAAAGGATTAGGTTCCTCCCATGTCATATATGAGTGCTAATCCATTCTGACTTAGTGTCATATATAAGGGCTACTGCCATTCTTTGAATGGAGTTACCTGGTGAGGTTCTAGGGATCCTTAGTATAGGAATGAGAGCCATTTTTATGTGACTGAGGGATGTGTTCCCACATGCTCAAATGTAAGTGCAGTGGCCTTTCCATAGATGATAGTAGTTTGGGTTCCTATCATGCTGGTGGTTGTAAGTGCTGATCCTTTTCACAGATGATAGTAGTTTGGGTTCCTATCATGCTGGTGACTATAAGTGTTGTGCCTTTTCACATATGGTAGTATTTTGAGTTTCTACCATGCTGGTGATTGTAAGTGTTGAGCCTTTCCACAGATGGTAGTAGTTTGAGATCCTACCATGCTGGTGATTGTAAGTGTTGAGCCTTTCCACAGATGGTAGTAGTTTGAGATCCTACCATGCTGGTGGATGTGAGTGCTGTGCCTGCTCACACGTGATAGTAGTTTGGGTTCCTATCATGCTGGTGAATGTGAGTGCTGGGCCTTTCTGATATGATTATAGGATTGGTTCCTACATGATCATATGTGAGTGCTGGGAATGCCTTTCTGACGAGTAGGTCAGATGTAAGTGCTGGGCAAGGAATCCTGACTTAGTGTCAGATATAAGCGCTAAAGAAAGACCTACATGGAGGCTAGGCCTACAACTAGTGTTGTAATCTCATAGATCACATAAGGTTACTAGTAATACACATTAAAACATATATATATATATATAAAACAGAGACAAGAGATAAGAATAGATAGGTAAATAAACATATTATATTATATGAATGAGTCCATACAACACAGAGAACTAAACTGAGTTCTCGTATGGCTCAATAGCCTAATATATATGATTACATAACGGTTACAAAATAACTCCCTGTCGGTTTGGTGAACCGACACGACCTTAGGTGGCCGACCTAATCTCTAGCTTTAATCAGACGACCGACTTAGTCAGCTGTTTGACTAAGTCGGCTCATCAACTTAGTCGGTCGATCGACTTAGTCGGCTATCCTTCAAGTCGACTTATCGTCTTGCTCCTTCTACATATCCCCCATGAACAAAACGTTTCTTCGTCCCGAAGAAACAGGGAGGTACAAAATTCTTCGTAGCTGGCCTTAATAGTTATTGCAGTGGGATGTGAATTCTAATGGTCGGTCTTTTCTATAGGCAGACTTCTACAATGGTCGGGGCTGTTACTGCGAGGTGATGTTGAAAATATGTCCAACTTTGCAAAATTTTCTGGATGTCGATGGTGAGTGTGGTCAAGCCTGATAAGATCAACATCTTTTCTGAGATGGATACTTCATGAAGAACAAAGACTAAGTATTCAAAAAATTCAAGGAATTCAAAGCCTTGATCGAGAACCATACTGAAAAGAAGATCAAGACTTTTCGATCAAACAATGGTGGAGAATTCACTTCAAATGAATTCATGAAGCTATGCAAAGACTCAAGGATTAAGAGGGAGTTGTCCACTCCTTATAATCCACAATAGAATGGGGTTCCGAAAAGGAAGAATATAACTATCATGGAAGCTGCAAGAGCAATGCTTCATGATCAATATCTTCCTATGCATCTTTGGGCTGAAGTTGTCAGAACAACGGTGTATGTACAGAACCATACTCCACATAGAGTACTCGAAAACAAGAATGATGAAGAAGTCTTCTTCGGCAAGAGACTAGAAGTCATCCATCTCAGAATATTCGGCTGTCTTGTGTACATACACATCCCAAAGGAGAAAAGGGAAAAATTAGATCCTTCAGGAAACAAGAGTATATTCGTGGAATACTCTGAAAGCTCGAAGGCTTACAGAATCTATTTCCCAGGATACAAGAAGATTGACATCAGCAGGGATGTTTCATTTGATGAAGACATAGCTTTCAACAAATCCAGAAAGATACCTGCTAAAGAACCTGAAGAAGCATAAGAAGAAGCACCCACAATTCATGATACAACCATGAATGAAGAAGCTCAAGAAGAAGATCGAGAATTTGAAGAGCCACAAAGACCTATAGATCCACCTCTGGGGAAGAATCCTCATAAGAGGAAACCTGCTTGGGTATGAGAACTTATCCAAGGTGTGGAAATATATGGGGCTCCAGAAGAGAATCATAGAGAAATAAAGAGGACCAGATCCTGCTCTAGGTATGTGGCTTTACTATGTGATTTCATTGATAAAGAACCTTCTAGTTATGAAGAAGCGGCATAACAGAAAGAATGGAAGGATGCCATGATTGAAGAATATCAATCAATCATGAAGAATGATGTTTGGGATGTTGTCCCAAGACCAGAAGGGAAGTTAGTTGTAACTTCCAAATGGATCTACAAGATCAAGCATGTTGCAGATCGTAGCATTGAAAAGTATAAAGCAAGATTTGTGGCTCGGGGTTTCTCTTAGAAAGAAGGAATAGACTATGAAGAAACCTTTGCACATGTATCCAAATACACTTCCATCAGATCAGTACTTGCTCTGGCTGTAGTGATGAAATGGAAGATACACCAGATGGATGTCAAGACTACTTTTTTGAGTGGTGTAGTGGAAGAGAAAGTGTATGTAGAACAACCACTCGGTTTTGAGACACATGACAGAGAGTCTCATGTATGCAAATTGAAGAAAGCGCTGTACAGTTTGAAATAGGCACCCAGGACCTGGTACAGCAGAATTGATAGCTTTCTATCTAGTTTGGGATTTACCAAGAGTAAAGCAGATTCCAACCTTTACTACAAGGTTGAAGATGGCAACCCAGTGATGCTTCTACTATATGTAGATGATCTATTTGTGACAGGTACAGATGGGTTGATTGTTGATACGAAGAGAAATCTTGTTGCTGAGTTCGAGATGAAGGACTTGGGTATGATGCATTACTTTGTAGGTATGGAAATGTGGTGGAGTATCGATGGAATCTTCCTTGGATAAGGGAAGTATGCAGTAGAGATCCTGAAGAGTTTTGGGATGATGGACTACAAGACTATGGCCACACCAATGGTATCAAACCTGAAGCTATTGAGTGATGCTTCATCATATTTGGTTGATTCTATGATGTATTGTTAGATGATTGGATCATTGATGTACCTGACGAACACGAGACCAGACATTTGCTTTACTGTGAACACCTTGAGCCAATTCTTAACAGATCCGAGACATGTTCACTTGATTGTTGCAAAGCATATTTTTAGGTACCTGAAGGGTATAGTTGATTATGGGCTCAAGTACGATGCAAATTAGAAGATTAACCTGGAGGGTTATGTTGATTCATATTTGGCAGCTAGTGCCATCGATAGGAAGAACACTTCAGGGTGTTGCTTCAGTATGGTATCAGGTGTGATCTCTTGGTTTAGTAGGAAGCAATCCTGTGTGGCATTGAGTACAGCTGAAGCAGAGTATGTTGTAGCTTGTTCACCTAGTTGTGAGGCAATATGGCTGTGGAAGCTACTGTTTGATTTATTTGATCTCCAGTTGGATGCTACTTGTATACATTGTGACAATCAGAGTTGTGTGAAGTTGTCAGAGAATCCAGTGTTCCATGACAAGTCGAAGCATATCGAGATCAAGTACCACTATATCAGGGATATGGTGCAGAAGGGAGTAGTGAAGCTCCAGTATGTTGCAACGGAGGAACAAATAGCTGATGTGTTGACGAAACCATTGGCTAGAGTGAAGTTAGAGTACTTTAGGGAGAAGCTTGGTGTTCTCCAGATCGAGGTTTTCTCCAACGGAAAGTGATGAGTCCCATAGCGATTCTGACATGGTGAGAGGATTGGTTCTTTCCATGATCAGATGTAAGGGCTGAGCCATTCTGTCATGGTGAGATGATTGGTTCCTTCCATGATAGATATGAGTTCTAATCCATTCTGATATGATTGTAGGATTGGTTCCTACATGATCAGATATAAGGGATATTTCCATTCTTGGAATGGAGCTTCCTGGTGAGGTACCAGGAAAACTTAGTTTTTGAATGAGGGTCGTTCTGATATGACTGTGGGATTTGTTCTCACATGATCAGATATGAGTGCATGGCCATTATAATGTGATTGAGCGATGTGTTCCCACTTGATCAGATGTAAGGGCTGAAGCCATTCTGTCATGGCTAAAGGATTAGGTTCCTCCCATGTCATATATGGGTGCTAATCCATTCTAATTTAGTGTCATATATAAGGGCTACCGCCATTCTTTGAATGGAGCTACCTGGTGAGGTACTAGGGATCCTTAGTATAGGACTGAGAGCCATTTTGATGTGACTGAGGGATGTGTTCCCACATGCTCAGATGTAAATGCAGTGGACTTTCCACAGATGATAGTAGTTTGGGTTCCTATCATGCTGGTGGTTGTAAGTGCCGAGCCTTTTCACAGATGATAGTAGTTTGGGTTCCTATCATGCTGGTGACTATAAGTTTTGTGCCTTTTCACATATGGTAGTAGTTTGAATTTCTACCATGCTGGTGATTGTAAGTGCTGAGCCTTTCCACAGATGGTAGTAGTTTGAGTTCCTACCATGCTGGTGGATGTGAGTGTTGTGCCTTTCCACAAGTGATAGTAGTTTGGGTTCCTATCATGTTGGTGGTTGTAAGTGCTGAGCCATTTCATAGATGATAGTAGTTTGAGTTCCTATCATGCTGGTGAATGTGAGTGCTGGGACTTTCTGATATGATTATAGGATTGGTTCCTACATGATCATATGTGAATGTTGGGCGTGCCTTTCTGATGAGTAGGTCAGATGTAAGTGCTGGGCGGGGCATTCTGACTTAGTGTCAGATATAAGTGTTGGAGAAAGACCTACATGGAGGCTAGGCCTACAACCAGTGTTGTAATATCATGGATCACATAAGGTTACCAATAATACACATTAAAACATATATATATAAAACAGCGACAAGAGATAAGAACAGATAGGTAAATAAACATATTATATTATACGAATGATTACAGAACGGTAACAAAATAACTACCTGTTGGTTCGGTGAACCGACACGACCTTAGGTGGCCGACCTAATCTCTAGTTTTAGTCTGCCGAACGACTTAGTCGGCTATTTGACTAAGTCAGCTCATCGACTTAGTTGGTTGATCGACTTAGTTGGTTGATCGACTTAGTCGGTTGATCGACTAAGTCGGCTATCCTTATATTTGAATTGTCGACTTGCTCCTTCTACATCTCCCCCATGAACAAAACATTTCTTCATCCTGAAGAAACAGGGAGGTACAAAATTGTTCGTAGCTAGCCTTAATAGTTATTGTGATGGGCTGTGAAGTCTAATGGTCAGTCTTTTCTATATGCAGACTTCTACAATGGTCGGGGTTGTTACTGCGAGGTGATGTTGAAAATATGTCCAACTCTGTAAAAAATTTTGGATGTCGATGGTGAGTGTGGTCAAGCTTGATAAGATCAACATCTTTTCTAAGATGGAGACTTCAGCTATCTTCTCCATGTCGGGACTCGAAAACTGGTCCTTCTCCTCTACAGTATCAATAAGTCGTTTCATCTGCGGGCAGATGATGTCAACTTTCTCCAAGTTAGGGAGAGCTTGTTGCACCCACTGATGTGCTTCCCTTTCCAGTCACTGCAGTTTGGTAGTTTCAAGCACTATTTGTTCTTTGATTGTTGTTCTGAGTGCTTCCTTAGTGGTTTTCCTTCTTTCTAATGCCTAAATCCCTTGACGATTCTGTCGAGTTTGTTGATAGACTTTCCCGTAGTAATTTGGCCATTCTCTTAGTATTTCCTCAGTTACGACAGACTCCTCCATATGATCCTTTAACACTTTATAGGCTTCAGAAAATGCAGTGTGCTGTGCCATTAAGAGTCGGGCAGTTTTCTCTTTTTGTCCCTCCTTTGTTTCCTAAATGTGCGTTTGGAGTGCTGACACTATCTTCTCAAAAAGATGATATACCCTTTCGAGCAGTTTGTCTGTGTCCACCTCTATGGGGCCCGGCATGATGGACTGGGCCAGATTCCTGCATTTGTTGAGAAACTCGACCTGCTCTGTGTTTTTGTTATTGAGTTCTTTATTTCTTTGCTCACTCCTCGTCTTTGCTTCACTTTCTAGGGTCTTGAGGAGTTTTCCTAGCTCTTGGTCGGTTAGGGAGCTTGCATCCTTCAATCTGATTTGGACCTTTGAAGCTTGTCCATGATGCTCCTTCTTCTGTTTCTCCTTTCATTTCTTATGCTTTTCTTTATCTGCTTCTTGTGTACCTGCAACTCAGATCGTCGACCATCGTATCTCTGACCGTTCTGATAAT
The DNA here is from genome assembly GCA_001517045.1 of Pseudotsuga menziesii. NCBI lineage: Eukaryota > Viridiplantae > Streptophyta > Pinopsida > Pinales > Pinaceae > Pseudotsuga > Pseudotsuga menziesii. The sequence continues at coordinate 54,079 of LPNX010867215.1, forward strand.
TTGCTATATTGTTTTGCTCGTTATGCTGTGCCACTGCATTAGTTTGGTAGACCGCCTGATAGTTTTGTCGGTTCTTTAGGTTCAACTGACAGTCGGCTATGTTATGAATTTTGGTCTCACAAATGGCACACTAGGAAGCCTTTCCATTCTTCATGTTGAACAGGAAATCTTTCGTCGAGTGATCTCCGCGCTCTTGGAAAATGTCACAAAATGACTTGGTCTATATGAATCGAACATCCTGTCGGTTGTATTCCCATCAACAGTTATCGTTGGAATGGCCACCCTTCGAGCATTTGGTGCACCAGACCTCCTAATTCTTGAGGCTTAACTCTTTTAGAGACTTCTGTATGTTCTCGAGTTGTTTTTCCAATCTGTGGTCCGTGGGGTAAGTGGGTATGTCCTCGTCCATCTCCACCTGAAGATATTTTGTTAGCGCATCTTCGTAAGATTTGAACGTTTCCATACTGATGTGTCGATGCACTTTCTGAGATAATCCTGCAAAAAACCACTGGATTAGTAATTGTTCATCTATAACATAGTCCATTTAGCTTAGAAGGCCTTTCCAACGCTTATCGTAGTCGCAGACAGTTTCCCCTAGATTTTGTGATGTAGTTTTTAGTTTTTACACAGCCAGGTGTTTAGCGTCTGGAGTTTTGAAAAATGACAAGAATTGCGCCTTAATCACGGATTTTGTTGCTCTAGGTTGTCTTTCCAAAAAGGTCATGTACCATGTCAATGCCCTTTTCCTCAAGGCACCGATGAACTGTGCCATTTGTCTATCTTCGTCTGTAACTTGGTTGGCCTCCCAAGTTGACTCGCAGACGAACCAATGTCATATGGGGTCCTCATCCCCCTCATATAGAGGAATGTGAGCCGCTTCCTGACCCATATCTGAATCACTGTCACTGCTCTCAGGAGGTGGCGGTAGTGGAGGTGGGGGTGGTGGTGAGGGTGGTGGGGTTATTTTTTTATTCGGCTCTATGGGACTATGGTCGAAGGAACTTGCATTTCCGTTGGTTGTCGATTCTTCGTCGACTTGCAGTCGGTTGATGTTGACTTTTGCTATCGATGGTCTACTGGAACTATTTTTATGTAGTTCGAAATGTTGTGTGTCTTCTAAAGTTGTATTTGGCGGGGGGGGGGGGGTTCTCCTTCATGTGTCGGTAAGAGTAAACTTCAGATCATATATATAATATTGGGATGGGATACGTATTTCCTTAGAAAAACACATTGAAATTCATTTCAAGATAAAAATTACATACATCCCTCTCAAAGTTTTATTATGATCTGTCTTTGTAAATATATATATTTTAGGCACGATTTGAAACATTTCAATATTTTTTTTTCACCATAGAAACAATAACCTCATAATAGTAAGATTACATTGCATCCGAAATACTAACCACGCTGTAAAAATTGATATCATTTTTATATTTTTATAAAACACTCTTTACCTCGATTATTTTGTTATTAAAAATAAAATAAAAAATAAAGATTCAATAATTTTTCGAATATACATTTATGCTTTTAAGTTTAGAGTAACTCAAAACATCGATAAATTTTGATAATTTTGTGAATCAATATATCATAGGAAGTTTTGGAACAAGAGCATCATGTATGTAGAACATCACTATGAACATCATCTTCAACATCTGCATGGAATAGTATCATCAGCATCATCATGGAACATCATCATCATCAACATTAGCATGGAACATCATTATCATTATCAACATGGAACATCATCATGGAGCATCATCATCAACAACATGGGACATCGTCGTCATCATCAATATAGAGTATCATGGAACATCATCATCATCAAAGCATTTCACGATCTCTCTCTACCCCGTCGCAGTATGTCATAGAGAGTCTATGTCATAGAGAGTCTTACATTCCTGCCACATGATATACCATCTAAACTCATCATCCCACCTCGTCATAGGGTGTTCCATTTAATATCATCATCCCATCGCAAAATGAGAGGATCTTACCATCTTGGGGTCTCTCTCTATCCCATCGTAGGATGAGAGGATCTTATCGTATTTGGAGCTCTCTCTATCCCATTGTAGGATGCCATGAAGAGTCTTATCGTTCCATCTTAGGATGTCCCATCTCAGATGATCATCTTGTCATAGGATGCGAGGATCTTATCATCTTGAGAGCCCTCTCTATCACGTTGAAGGATGTCCCATCTAAGATCATCAGACAAGAACCAAGTCAGCATGGCTATGTCTATGGGACACTCACTCACATAGGGATGTGTGTGTGTGTGTGTGTGTGTGTGTGTGTGTGAGAGAGAGAGAGAGAGAGAGAGAGAGAGAGAGGAGGGTGTTAGTGGTAGGAGGATACCTACAGATGTGTGTGGGTGTGTGCTTGAGAGAGAGAGAGTGATAGACAAATAGAGAGAGATACAGAAAGAACCAATGCGGTGGTTGTGTGTTAGAGGGTTGGGGAATAGATAGGGGGTTGGGCATTAGGTGTAGTTGGATGATTTGAGCAACGAGAAACAGTGAGATAAGGGGTTAGTAAGAATTAGGGGGAAGAGGTTGTGTGTGTGAGAGAGAGAGAGAGAGGAGGGGGGTGTTAGTGGTAGGGGGAGACATATAGATATATGATTGTGTGTGTGAGAGAGAGAGAGATAAAGAGAGGAGGAGTGTGTTAGTGGTAGGGTAGGACCTATGGATGTCTGTGTGTGTGTGTGTGTGTGAGAGAGAGAGAGAATGGGGTGGTCGTGTGGTAAGGAGAGAGAGGAGGAGGAGGTGTGGGTATAATAAGGGATAGGAGTACGAGGGGAGGTTTTTAAGAGTTAGGGGGAAGAGGGGGTGTTAGTTTAAATTAAGGGGAATAAGGGAGGGGGAGAGAGAGAGAGTAGGGAGGGTGTTAGTGGTAGTGGGAGACATAGGGATGTGTGTGTGTGTGTGTGTGTGAGAGAGAGAGAGAGAGAGAGA